>CAUYPK010097096.1:0-76332 GCA_963574355.1 Loris lydekkerianus | reverse complement strand
GGGGCCTGGCCTTCTTTGTGCCACAGTTTGCCCGTCTAGAAAATTAGCTTTGAAAATAGCCAGGCAGACGTTGAGGGGAGGGAGGGGGGAGGATGGGCGGAGGGAAGGTGATTGGTGGGATTACACCTGCGGTGCATCTTACAAGGGTACATGTGAAACTTAGTAAATGTAGAATATAATTGTCTTAACACAATAACTAAGAAAATGCCAGGAAGGCTATGTTAACCAGTATGATGAAAATGTGTCAAACTGTTTATAAAACCAGTGTATGGTGCCCCATGATGTACACAGCTATTATTTAATTTAAAAAAAAAAAAAAAAAAAAGAGCCAGGCGTGGTGGCAAGCACATGTAGTCCTAGCTACCCCGGAGGCTGAGGCAAGAGGATCACTTGAGCCCAAGAGTTTGAGGTTGCTGTGAACTGTGATGTCACAGTACTCTACAGAAGGTGACAATGTGAGACTGTCAAAAAAAAAAAAAAAAAGAAAAAAGAAAGAAGGAAGGGAGGGAGGAAGGGGAAGGAAAAAGGGAAGGGAAAAGAAGGGAAGGGGAGAAAGACAGAAAATAAATTAGCTTTGGATCAGAAGAGCTCAGAGAACCCTTCCAGCTCTAGCCTGCTCATACCTTTACAGATTTCATTCTTGGCCTTGGGCAAGTCACCGAAGCGCAGCCCCTAACCCCTGACATGGGCATGTTTCTAGAGGAAGCCTAGCAGCTGGGGTACCTCTTACCCAGGCACACACCTTACTGCAGTTTTCTGAGGTTCACGTGGAGGCGGATCCCAGCTCCCAGTTAAAGAGTTCAGAAGGGTCCCAGCTTCACCAGTGACTAACTGTGACAAGCACCTCACCCTGACTCTCAGTCTCATCATTGGTAAAAAGGAATGAAGCAGGTACCTGCTTCCCAGATTGCCATGGGAAAACACCTTGCTGATGGCCTGGCTGGTGAGGGGGTACTATTTGGTCCATGTTGACAGTCACCGGTGATTGGCCGAAAGTTCCAGCGGTTAAGGCAACCATACTAGCCTGGAGCAGACAGACTGCCTCCGACTAGATCTTGAAACCCCAAGGAGGGACACAAAGGCAGCAGTAAGGACAGGCTGTCTCGCTCACATGCAGCACATGTCTCCTCTCCACTTGCTGCAGAAACTTTTTCTAAGCCAAGGATCCAACCCATCTGTGGAGGGCCCTAAGTGAGAAGCCTCCCTCCCTCCTTCCTCTTTCCCTCCCCAGGGTTCTGGGAGGCCAGCAGCTCTCCTGGGATGTCCTACTTTGCTGGTTTGAAACCCCTGTCCCTGACAGGAGGAGGGAAGTGCCTTCCAGGGCTACCATCTCCAAAGCCAAGCACAGGCTCCCTTAGCCTGACCTGGGGTTGGTCCAAGTGTCTCCAGAGTCATTCTTTGGACCTTTAGATGTGAAGTGCCCTGATAACACCACTTATCCCACCTCATATCACTACGCTTTCTGAACAGTCTGCTTAGGCTTCTGGGGGGAGACTCTTCTTGGCCAGGCACCAGGTTCTAGTTATTTGCTCTTTATAGCCCTAATAGTGATAAACTTCCCCAGTGAGTGCCCCAGGCACTGTGCCAAGAGCCACTGGTGTTACCTCTTTAAATCCTCTCAGCCAAGCCCCCATGAGGTCCCTCTGCTCTTACTGTTCTTCTACCCCCATGTTACAGCTAGGCAAACAGGTTCAGGGCATAACACAGCCGCTGGGAAGTGGAACAGAATTTAAACCCCAATCTACTGGACACCAGGGTTAGACTCTTATTCTCGCTGGGCAGCCTCCACTCTGCCCACCAGGACTTGAGTTTCCTGAGCGCAGAGGCTGTTTCTGCACCTGAGTTTCCTGAGTGCAGAGGCTGTTTCTGGTTAAGCCCCAGCTCCCTCCAGGGCCCCCTGCCCACCGTGCAAGGCCCAGAACTTGGTTGGTATTTCACTGACATCTTGGAATGAATGCAGTGTCTACTAACAGAACCAGTTCCATGAGAAAGACAGAGAAACAGAAGGAAGGAGAGAGAGAGACGGAGAAACAGGAGAAGGAGGCTCATACACTAAACTGGTCTGGAGCCCATCAACCTCCCTGCGCCAGCCAACCAAACACGGCACCCACCCTAGAGAACGGGACACCCACCCTATCTACCATGCTGGACCCAACTCAAGGGTGTAAGCTAGGATGTAAAGACGGTAACAGGGGGCCAGATGGTCCAGGAGCAGGGCAGAGGGATACGCATGCACTGTATAACTGGGCACCCCGGGAATCAGCCCATCCCAGAGAGGTGGGCAGACCCGAACTGCCAGAGCAAGAGGGGTAGACGCAACTGGCAGCCCCCCTTCACAAGTCAGAGCGTCAGTGCAGGCCCTGGCTCCGGCCATACACCAGCCTTCCAGGGGGAGGGGGGGCTGGCCAGCGGGGAGGACCAGCACTAGCATTTGGGAAAACGGGGCAGAAAAGGGGAGCTGTGAGGACGAGGGTTCGCCTGCGGATCGCGGATAGAGCACTCGGGCCGGGCCGGGCACCCCGCGGCCCTAGGGCGCTTCCCTCCAAACTGTTGAGCCATTGCGGGTAACCGGATACCGCTGTGCGCCGCCCCCGCAGGAATGTTTCCATCCCCCCTCTGCCCGCCAGCGCTCCTCCCCTCTCCTTCCCGCCCCTCCCTCCTTCGCCCCTCCCCCCCGCGCTCCCGGCCGGCACCGCCTTCCCGCAGGCCCCGCCCCCGCCGGGAAGCCCCGCCGGGAAGCCCCGCGCGGTTGCCGGGAACGCCGCGCGCAGGAGCCACAACGGCCCCGCCCGCCCCACCATGGTGGCTCTTTGTTCCCCGCGGGCCCGCCGGCCCCGCCGCGGCCCGGGCCTCTGCGTCACGTCCCTGCTCGCTCCGGTCCTTCCTGGTAACCGCGTTCCCGCTCCCTCCCCTTTGCCAGATCACTGCCTACTCGCCTCCTTCCCCTTTGGGGAACCGGAAGTACAAGAAGAGGGGTTCAGTCTCCCCAGCCTTCGCCAGACTCGTGGGGGATGGTTGGGCCCTCAGTGTTCCTCTTGGCAACACCTTCCCCACCTTTTCAGGGACCCCTCCTCCCCCAGACAGAAATAAGCTGAGCTTTCTGGGGACTCTTTGTGGGAAAGGGTTCCTGAAGTAAGATGTTTTGGGTGCAGTTTGTTTGGGAAGGGAGCCTGGGTTTCAGTTTTTCAGAGACATTACTGATTGTGAAAGGTTAAACACTCTCAGCCCTAGAGACGCCTTGGGGCATCTTACCATGAACCTCACCTGAGGATTGCACAGGTGTGCTGGCACCCACGTGCCCTGCCCCCAGCCTCCCTGCCCCCAGCCTCCCCGCCCCCGGCATTTCGCTTAGGGGTGAGACCCTCTCCACTCTTCCACAGCTGTGGTCGAGGGCCCTAAGACAGGCTTGTGGGTGCCCCAACTCCATTCCACCCTCTGCTCTGACCAAGGCAGTAGAGCTCAGAGTGACCCACAGGTCTCTGGGTTATAAGGTGACAGGCTCCAATTTGGAGTCTGCTTTGTAGTAAGAAGGACAGGTAGCATTCAAGGAGCAGGGGCCGCAAGCATTTTGCGTGCTTGACCTTTCATTTATGAGTCAACACCTCCACAAGCTTTCATTCACTTGCCCCTCTAGCCAGGCAGAGTCAGAGGCAGGGGATGGGCCAGTGGGGAATCAGAAAAGTCCTTGCCCTCAGGGAGCTCTCAGTCTGGTGTTAAAGACAACAAAGAGTGAAGAACTCAGGCAAACCTGTGATTCGGGCCAGGCTTGAAATAAGCCCAGAAATGGGGTGGGGGCAAGGCAGGAGGGGTGCTTTTTTGATTAGGGGTGGGGTTTTAGTCCATTCCTGGTGCTCTAACAAAATACATTAGACTGGGTAATTTATAAACAATAGAAATTTATTTCTCTCAGTTCTGGAAGCTGGGAAGTCCAGGATCAAGGCACTGGCCGATTCTGTGTCTGGTGGGGACTTGCTCTCTGCTTCTAAGATGGAGCCTCCTTGCCATAGCCTCTCATGGAGAAAAGGACCAAGGCTGTGTCCTCACATAGCACAAGGGCAAAAACGGGCCAAGCATATTCCCTCAACTCCTTTGATTCAGTAAGGGCACTAATCTCATTCCTAAGGGCAGAGCCCTCACAACCTAATAATCTCCTAAAGGGCCCCCTCTTAATACCATAGCACTGGCGATTAAGTTTCACATGAATTTTGGAGAGACACATTCACAGGTGGTCAGGGAGCTAGTCAAGCTGAGACCCAAAGTGTGAGGAGGAGCCAATTCCTTGAAGAGCCAGGAACAGCTTCAAAGGCAGAACAGCCTATGAAGAGGCTCTGTCATTCTCACAAAAATTTTGTCAGGTGGGCACTGGTACTGTGCCTGTTTTACAGATCAGAAAACAAGCTCAGAGAAAGTGAAATTCCTTCTTACCTGGAGTCATCTGTCTGAGACTGGGCAGAGCAGGCCCTGAAATCCAGGGTTACCCTCTCCTCCCCTCCCCTTCATCCTGAAGAACTAGTTAGCGGCCCTTTGTGGGGGCAACAAAGCAGACAGTATGCAGTGCAAAGAGCTCTAATCTGGACCAGGGGCCTGAATTCTAATCCCATCTCTGCCTCTTCCAAGGTGACCTTGGGTGACTCACCTACTCCAGCCATGGGCCTCAGTTTCCACTTCTGTGTCACAAGAATAATAAACAGCATGCCTCTCACAAGGTTGTAGTCCACAAAGTCAAGGACATAGAGTGTTTAAATGAGGACTCCACACCTAGAAAGTGCTGGATGCCATTGCTGTTGTCATCAGATTAAATTGAGTGCTATAGAAGTGGTTTTTAACCTGGCAAAAAATCAGACACTTTTTGTTGCTGTGGGCATAGACAGGAATGGCAGTGAGGGGTTGCCTTGTCCTTTTGCTGAAAGGTCTGTGGCAGCAAGGCCCCATGCCCCCCTTTAGTGCCCTCCCCAAGCACCTGCCACCTGTGTGTCTGTCAAGGACTCAGCTCCAGCAGGTGCTGTCTGCCCATCTGCCCCTCAGGAGGTATACAGAGGAGCTCTGCTCACTGGGCCCTTTACTCAGCAAAGGTTTGCCCGGTCCCTACTGTGCTTCTGGGCTGGGGTGCATGAGAGAAGTTGGACAGGGAGGCAAGTGGACGTGGGTTTGCTGTCCGGACTCTCCGTGGCTGACTTCTAACCTCTCATCTGTGAAAAGGGACTGATAATGATAGACTTCCGTCATAGTTGGGCACGTTGTGGAGCCTCAGCCCTTTCCTGGCCCCAGTGAGGCCTCTGCTCTGTAGGTGAGCCGAGGTTATTATGATTCTCCTGCCCTGGGAGGTTGGAAAGAGGACAGAGGAGGCAACATTTGAGCTAAAGCTTGTGAGACAAAGATCTGGAGGACTGGACAGGGATTGGTAGCCAGAAGGTGTGTTTTGGGAATGTAGACAATGCAAATGGGACACAAGAAAAAGAGCAGTGGGACCACAGTCCGAGAGGCTGCGGGCCACACGGGGGACTTTGGGTGGATGACCTGGCTTTCTTCTCCACTCCCTGCATCAACAAAGATGTTTTTGATGCAAGTAACAGGAAATTGGATTCAGGCCGGCATAAACAGTAAGGATGCCCTGAGGTGGCCAGGCCTTAGGGTCCTGCTGTCCCTTCTTCAGCAAGCGCTTCTTCCTCAGGGGACAGTGAAGGCCACTTGCTTCCTTCCCTGAGTCCAGGAGGAGGGAGAGATGGCCTTCCCACCTGGGTGACTGGAAGATGCCGCTTTGTGCTGACTGGCTCAGGCCAGAATCATTTTAACTATCCAGAAATTGGCTTAGACACAAGAAGCCCTAGAGCTGAGCTGTCCCTAATCCTGTGCCTTCAGCATACTAGGGGAGGGTTAGGATGGATTTTGGAAGGAACACATGAAAAAGGAGGGTACTTTCTTCCTGTTTGGCAGAGACCACTAGCTTTAGGGGCAGAGACAGGAGCCTAATTTCTCTCTCAGCCGGGCTCAATGTGTGAGGAGCTCATCTTGGTGTCCACAGTGTCCAGCATGGGGCCTGGCATGGAGGAGTGGCATGAACTGAAAGGTTAAATGAATGTCGAGTCCTCATGTCTCTAAACTCACAGAATCCTGAGAGAGCACCCACCAGTTAAAGGAACAAACCTTCAGACTAGGGTTTCCTGGGGGAGTATCTGCACCCTCTATATTGGGATCACATGGGGGACGTATGACAGGCTGAGGAACAGCCCCTACCATACCCAGGTTATAATACCTGGAATCTCTGGATGTTGCCTTATATGGCAGAAGGAGTTTTCCAGGTGTGATTCAATTAGGGCTCTAGCTGTGGGAAGACTGTCCTGTATTATCTGGGTGGGTCCTAACTGTATCACGAGTATCCTCATAAGAGGAAGGCAGATGCAGATTTGATACAGGAGAGGAAAAGGGGAGGTGAAGATGGAAACATGTTTGGAATAACTCAGCCACAAGCTAAGAAATGCTGGCAGGCTCGGCACCTGTGGCTCAAGTAGCTAAGATGCCAGCCACGTACACCCAAGCTGGCGGGTTTGAATCCAGCTCAGGCCCACCAAACAACAATGAACAGCTGCAACCAAAAAATTAGCCAGGCATTGTGGCAGGCGCCTGTAGTCCCAGCTACTTGGGAGGCTGAGGCAAGAGAATCACTTAGGCCCAGGACTTGGAGGTTGCTGTGAGCTGTGATGCCAGAGCACTCTACCCAGAGTGACAGCTTGAGGCTCTGTCTCCAAAAAAAAGAAAAAAAGAAATGCTGGCATCCCCAGAAACCAGAAGTAGCAAGGAATGGATTCTCCCCCTGGAGCCTCCAGAAGAAAGTGGCCCTGCCAGCACCTTGACTTTATTTATTTATTGAGATAGAGTCTCACTATGTCTCCCTCGGTAGAGTGCAATGGTGTCACAGCTCACAGCAACCTCAAACTCTTGGGCTTAAGTGATTCTCTTGCCTCAGCCTTCCAAGTAGCTGGGACTACACCAGCTTTTTTTTTTTTTTTTTTGCAGTTGTCATTGTTGTTTTAGCTGGCCTGATCCAGGTTCAAACTTACCAGCCTCGGTGTATGTGGCCGGCACCCTAACCACTGAGCTACAGGCACCGAGCCAGCACCTTGACTTTAGACTCAGTTTGGACTTGAGCTTCCAGACTGTGAGGGAATAAATTTCTGTTGTTTGGAGCCACCAAATTTGTAGTCATTTGTTATGTCAGCCCTAGGAAATGAGTACAGGATGGTTATTAAATGCAGATTACTAGGTCCTATTCATAAACTGGCCCAACTGGAACCACCTGCTCTGGGGCCAGAGACTCTGTATTTGAAGCAGGCTCCTCCCACCTCTGCCCCAGGCTCCAAGATTCCAAATGCACACTGAAGTATGAGAGGCTCTACATTGGAACAGAAAAGGAATGTGACAAGGATGGGTCATTTGACTAACCTTGGTTCGTGGCAGCCTTTTGGGGGACCGGAGGACCCGGCCCTGTGAAACTCACCTATGCTCTGTCAGTCAGACCTGCACCTCTCCTAGGAGCTCTGTTCCCACCTGCCCTAAGGCCTTGGCACAGGCTGTTCCTGGCCTGCAAAAGCTTGTGACTTCTCCATCCTTCCTCTCTCATTTCTTTCTTCCATACTCTTGGCCAGTACCCCCCTCATAGCTCTGGCCTGGGACTACTCCCAAGGCTGTGAGCCTCAGGCCCCTGTCAACCTTGATTACCAGCTGTCCCAACATATCACATTGCTCACAGCACACACTAAAGCTCCGTCAACACTTGAAGGTGCCAAGGATGACTGTGACCCATCTACATTTCCAGGGTTTCTGGCACTGGGCAGGGCCTGGGGAAGCAGGCCAGCCTCTCCACATCCTAAGTGCCCCACAGCAATCCAGGCAGAATCCCCTACACCCACCCTTCCTCTGCTTCAGCACCCTGCTTGGTGATAGGCCAGCAGCAGGTAAAGAGAGGGGAAGCCTACAGCAAAAGAGACCATGGGACCTGCCAGCCTGGCTCTGCAGGGCTGGAGGGGACAGTGTGGGGAAGGCAGCAGGGTGAGGAGCAGCTTCACGGAAGGTCTGGGACACCTGCTTTTCATCTTGTTTCAGCCTCTAACTAGCTATGTGGCTGACCATGGGCATGTCCCTTTTACTCTCTGGTTCTCTGTCCTTCAGCAAATGGTGGCTAACGCCAGTGGCCCCTCGGGTGTCCTAATCCTGTGGGCGCCCTTGTTGGAAGACACAATGTCCACATGTCTGTGCTGCCCAAGTCAAGGCTGGGTCTGTGGCTCCCTCCTTTGTTGCCCCAGCCCACTTCTCTTGCTCACTGAGTCCCAGCTCTGTGGATTTGTGAGTCGCTCCCTACTCGGCTCCTAGGCATAAGGCAGCCTAGCAGATGAGTGCTGGGGCTCCCAAGCCTATGGAAGGCTAATGGTGAAACAATCAAAGGCAGCCCTCCTTTCTACCAGCCCGGGCTGCACTGTTGGCCACCTCCATATCACTCCCCTTATAACACACTCAGTGGCCCCCCATCGCCTACAGCAGTGGTTTCCAAACCTGCCTTTCAGCAGGGAGACTTTACTTCTACACTTGCGTTTATATGCTGAGTAGGTTGGGGTAAAGCAGGAGTGAAGGGCAAGGCTAGGCCTGTCCCCACCCTCCACTCATTCTTGCTACACAGCAGGGTTGGCAAACCATTAGCCAAAAGATACGAAAGCTCTGAATGTAGCTCACACATCTCCCAGCCCTCCTTGGAACAGGCTGATCTTCTCCTAGGTCAAGGGTGGGGAGCCCAGCACGGTTCCCACCTCCAACACCTACCAATGTTTGTGCCAGGTGCCGCCTTCTGAGAGCAGCCTCAGACTGGAAATGGTACAAGGATAAGGTGGCAGCAAATGCCACGGAGAACCACACGATGACAAAGCCAAAGAACAAAATCTGGAAGGCTGGGCGAGGTGGCTCACACCTGTAATCCTACCACTCTGGGAGGCCGAGATAGGCAGATTGCTTGAGCTTAGGAATTCAAGATTGGCCTGAGCAAGAGAGAGACCCTGTCTCTAAAAAACAGCTGGGCGTTGTGGCAGGTGCCTATAGTGCCAGCTGCTCAGAAGGCTGAGGCAAGAGGATCACTTGAGCCCAGGAGTTTGAGGTTGCTGTGAGCGATGATGCCACGGCATTTTACCAAGGACAACAAAATGAGACTCTGTCTCAAAAAAAAAAAAAAAAAAAAAAAAATTGGCAGCAAGAGGAAGGAGTCATTGTTAGACAAAGGGGTCACAGAGGCCTTCTCTGGGAAAGGGACATTTCAGCTGAGACCTGAATAAGGAGAAGGAGCCAATCATCCCAAGGACAGGGCACAGAGTATCCTAGCTGAGGGGATGGCACGTGCAAAGGCCCTGTGTCTTTGCATGTTCCTAGTAGGGAATCAGAGCATAAACAAAAAAGTCACATCAACTCCCCGCCTCTCCACAGAGACAGGAACGGGAATGTTCACAGGAGCTTCCTGCCTCAGAGTCCAGGCCTGGCCACTGACAGAGGGATGACCGAGCAATAAACTTGCTACTGAGCAATGACAAAGGACGGCTAGGGAGACGTGCAATGATATGCAGGAACCCCAAAATATTATGCCAAGCTAAAGAAGCCAGATGCAAGTGAACACGCACTCTGATTCTGTTTGTGTGAAAAGGCAAAACTGTCTGCGGTGACGGTCACGGAGCATATCCTAGGTACCTGCTGAACTAGTCCCGCGGGCCGGGGGCCGTCTGGGTCTGGTGCAGACATGACTGGGGAGGGAGCAGGGGAACTTTCTGGAGGGATGGAAGGGTACCTGCTCATAGTGGCACAAATGTAAGAAATCGCACATTTATGATTAGAGCATTTTACCAAATGTAAAACATACCCCAGGATGTACTAAAAATAAGATAAAGTACTATTTGGCCTACACAGAAAGCAAGACTCCCCCTCACCGCAGCCCACCTCACCCACACCAGGACTCTCCCTGCAAGCTTTGGTTTGAGGTCAGACCCAGGGCAGAAAACAACAGTGGCAGCTCCCTTCCTGAAAAAACAACCCCGAACCCTGTCTCCCCATCGTCTACAGAGGATGGGTCAGCTGTCTCTCCTCCTTTTCTCCCCTCCCAGCTCCTTCCTTCACTCTCCTGAGGCCCGCGACCCTGCAGGGGTCCCAAGGTGGGGATGGGGTAGAACTGCAAGGGAACCCACAGTCAGAAAAGTTCCAATGGACCCTGGGTGTCAGCCTGGGAAGGCCCTGCACCTCTGGCAGCAGCGGGGCTGTAACTCGAGCCTCAGTCTAAGCCGATTTCTCCCAGGGCAGGACCCCCTCTGGCTCTGGAATGCAGCCTGGGGCGTGGGGGTGGGGCTAGGAAGGGGTAACAAAGGGTGAAACTGCTTTGAAATTCCGCTTCCTGCCCCCCTGTTCCCCAGACTGAACACACTGACCCTCTCCTCTCCAGCCTTTGTAGCGAGGGGAGGGGCTGGCCCGGGGCTGGCCCAAGGCTGCAGCTTCCGCCCCTGCCCAGGCAGCTCCTGGCAGGCTAGGGTCACCGGTCCACCTGAATCCCCACCAACCCTGCTCCAGCCCCAGCACCCGAAGCCCATGTCCCCTCCCATCTCCTCTTGCCTTCCGGGGACTCTGACCTGAGTGGGGCCCTAGTGCTGGGTCAACCCAGCCAGGATCCAGGTTGGGGACCTGGCTCTCAAGAGTCTCCCATGACTTTCGCAAGAGACTCTTTGTCTCCACCTCACTCCACCCGCCTCAGCCTGTCCCCACTGGTCCGGGCCTCCATCTCCCGGACTCTGTCTCCTCCATCTCTCCTGTCTCAGCGCTCAGTCTGATTTTCCCTCTTTCTGCCTCCTGCCTGCCTGTCCCATCTCCCTGAGAATCCTTCCAGCCTCCCCTGCCCTCACATCTGTTCAAGACTCCCCCAAGCCCAGGGATCTCCTCCCCTCAGGGTACTGGGACAAGACCACCAGGGGGTCCCTGGAGCCCCACTTAGGTTCTCCCTATCAGCAGCTCACATCCAAAGACAGGCCCTCTCCTCCACTGCCAGCACTCAAGCCTCTTCCCAACCCCTCATCAGCCACCAACCCACAAACCCTGTGGAGGGCCAGGCACTAGGATGGGTGGCAGGAGGCCTAGGCCACTAGAGGCAATCCCCAACACTAGGACAGAAGTGGGAGTGGTGGCACAGCCCTGAGGAACAGGAAGAATGCTACTGAAGGTAAGGGGCTGGGACCCCCCTGAGCTGGGAGCCTGCAAAGCCCCGATACCACACCGAATGGAGGGACATGGCCAGCAGGTCTCCTCAGGGCCTCTTCCTCCCCCCACCTGCACTGACTTCACCCACAAGGCCTGGGGGATCCTCTTGGCTTCCTCAGACCCAGTGAGGCCCTTGCCATGGCACTGACCACTGCTGTTTTCATCTCCATTGGTCTGTCCCCTCTCCTGGCCCAGCTGGTGAGAGGTGAATGAGTGAATGAGTGAAGGAAGGAAGATAGAGACTCCATGGTAGCAGCTATTCATGCACAGGCTTCCCTGACCTTGCAGGTCATGCCCACCCTCAGGGAGGAATTTGCCCCAGCCTTGTGCTGGTCATTAACTCAATGCCTGGACTTGCCTGGTTAATGAATAATTAAGTTGGACAGGGCCTGACCTCAGGCTGACCTTGAGCTCCCCCTGCAAAGTCCTCCCTAGTCCCCCAGTCAGTCAGAATATGTGACTGATTCACAGTGACCCCTCTCTTCTTCCTCCCTATTTGTGGGCTCTAAATCTGGGGAAGGAGCAGAGAGCCTGACCCCAGTCCCTGAGTGCCTAGCCAGCCCAAGAGGACAGCCACCCTGTCCCCCTCAGGACACAGGGAGTGGGAACTCCTTTTCTGCATTCTCCTTGCCAAAGCCCAGAAGAACAGAGCTGAGCTCCACATGTGGTCCTTCAGCTGGTCTCTGCCGCTAATGCACTGAGCCGCCTCCCACCCCACCTAACCCTCTTCTGTACCCCTGACTACCCCACGGGGCCTCAGTTTCCCCATCAGTCACAAAAGGAGGTTGGGGTCAGTAGCACTGTGATTCATTCCATGATGCTGTGGAAACGGTGAGTGTGACAGTTGGCACCAGATGAGACCTCGGAGATCACTTTGTCGTGTGTGATACAGGGCTTCAGAGCAGTAACCAGTCAGAAAGCTAGGGCAGGGCTAGGAGGAAGACAGGGTGTCCTGACCCACAGTTCTGGCCTCCCTCCCTGTTGGGCCTTGTCCATCATTCTTTCCATTCATTCATTCAGCTGATATATTAGGCAGGGGTCAGCATGTGAGGCTGGAGTGAACCAGGCAGGACCTTACCCTTGTGGAGGCCCAATCTGGTAACATAACCATGCCAGGAAGCCACAGTCCAGAGCACTCTGTGCTCAGGACAGGTTCACATGGTGGGGGCACCCTCCCCTACCTGGGAGGTGAGACAGCACCTGGACTAGGCTCTCCTATGCTGAGCGCCCCCCCCTCCCCCAAGGAGGAGTAGAAGAGAAGAGGAGAGGCAGGAGGAACAGCATGAGCAAAGGGAGAAAGATCCACTGGGAAAATCACAAGCAGCTCAGTTTGCTTGGCTGTGTTGACACTAGATGAGCACAGGAGGGGGTTTGAGAGAAGACAATGAAGAGCAGAGATTTGGAGCTGGGGAGGAGCACAGTCAGATCTGTAATCTGGAAAGACCTTTCTGGCAGCTGCTAAGTGGAAAATGACTTGAATTCGGCAGGGACTATGCCCTGGGCAGCTGTGGGTATCACCCAGCCAAGAGGGAATGGGGTCTGATCTGTGGCTGGAGGTGGGAGAAAAGCTGATAGAATCAAGAATTATTGGTGATTGACGTTCACTTCTGGCCAAGATGGAATAACAATAGGCCAGATTTACTATCTCTCCTGAAACAACCAAAGCATTTATAAAAATACATGAAAATAGTGGTTTTCAAAAGTCTGGAAAAGGAATCATCTGAAAGGGTTAGAGAGACTAGAAAGAATAGTGCCTGTTCCCAACTGCCAGACTGGAAAACTTGTAATTCATTACAGATTGGGTGGAACAGGTAGGACAGTCTTACCTCAGAGGTGGAGAACAGCCAGCCCTCGCCTGAACACTGCTCCAGGTCCATCTAATAAATTATAACGCAAGACCAAAAGGCTCAGCTGGCTCCCAAGTAACTTACTGCTTCCTAGAACAAATCTCAAGATTTATAAGAATATAAAAGTATCCAAAATTTATAATGTTTTGCATTCAATAAAAAATTATCAGGCATGTAAAGTAGCAGGAAAACATGACCCATAAAAAAGAGAATTATCTCATCAGCGGACACTGACACAGATGTTAGAATTAGTAGAGAAGGACTCCAAAACAATTCATATAACTGTATTGCATGTTTTCAAACAGTTAAGTGGCGGCTAGGTATGGTGGCTCACACCTGTAATCCTAGCACTCTGGAAGGCCAAGGTGGGTGGATTGCTTGAGCTCATGAGATTGAGACCAGCCTGAGCAAAAAGTGAGACCCTGTCTCAACTAAAAATAGAAGAAAGAAAAACGGAGGTAAGAGGATTGCTTGCCCCAAGAGTTGGAGGTTCCTGTGAGCTATGACACTACGGCACTCTACCCAGGGTGACAGCTTGAGACCCTATCTCCAAAAAAAAAAAAAAAAATGGTGAGTGGAAACATGGAAGTTATTAGAAAGGTCTAAACTGAACTTTTAGAGTAGAAAATGACCATACCTGAGATGAAAAATACAATGAATGGGATTAATGGCAGGTTAGACAAGGCAAGAGATTTGTGAACTTGAGAGGACAGCAATAAAAACTATAAAATGAAACAGAAAAAATAAATCAAGAGGAAGAAAAGAAAGAAGGGAAGAAAAGGAAAGGAAAGAAAAAGGACACCAATGAGCTGTGGGATAAATCCACGTGGCCTAATATATATATATAATTGGAGTCCCACAAAGAAAAGGGGGGAGAACAAAAAAAGTATTGGTAGAATTAATGGTTGAAAAATTTCTTTCTTTTTTTGGTAGAGACAGAGTCTCAATTTATCATCTTTGGTAGAGTGCCGTGGTGTCACAGCAACCTCCAGCTCACAGCAACCTCCAGCTCCCGGCAACCTCCAGCTCACAGCAACCTCCAGCTCCCGGGCTTAGGCGATTCTCTTGCCTCAGCCTCCCGAGTAGCTGGGACTACAGGTGCCCTCCACAACGCCCAGCTATTTTTTTTTTTTTTTTTTTTTTTTTGCAGTTTGGCTGGGCCGGGTTTGAACCCACCACCCTCGGTATATGGGGCCAGCGCCCTACTAACTGGGCCACAGGCCCCACCCTGGTTGAAAATTTTCTAAATTTAATAAAATTATATATCTCAGGGGCAACACCTGTGGCTCAAGGAGTAGGGCGCTAGCCCCATATACTGGAGGTGGTGAGTTCAAACCCAGCCCTGACCAAAAAAAAAAAACTGCAAAAAAAAAAATTACCAAAAAAAAAAAAAAAAAAAAACTATATCCCAAAAGCCCAATAAACCCCGAGTAGGAACACTCAGTGACCAAAAGGACATAGAGGGAGAGAGAGAGAAGACCAGGGTGGTGTCTTGCCTTCTGGCTGGGAGACCTTGGCAGGGGTACAATTTCTTGAGAGGGAATAAAGGGGGGGCAGGTGGGGGTAGACTGGGGTGGAATGGACCTGTGTGGGCTTCGGGGGACACTGATTGGACCTGTCCAAGGGCAGCACCCATGATAGGTCTGGTATGCAGAAGGAGACAGGGCTAGGGGTAGAAGTTCAGGAGGCTGTGGGTGTGGTGGGCACCACTGGGGAGAGCTGAGGGCCAGCGGCAGAGTCCAGAACACAGGACCAGATAATCAAGGAACAGAGCAAGAAGAGCCACCTGGGGGGCCTAGGAAGGGACATGCAGACAGGTAGCAGGGAGACTGAAGGATGGGGTATCTAGCTGGAGTGGCTGTGATCAGAGTTCAGTCAAAAATGATAATGCCAGGCTGGGCGCAGTGGCTCGCACCTATAATCCTAGCACTCTGGGAGGTTGAGGTGGATGGATTGCCTGAGCTCATGGGTTTGAGACCAGCCTGAGCAACAGCGAGATCCTGCCTCTAAAAATAGCCAGGCATTGTGACGGATGCCTGTAGTCCCAGCTGCTTGGGAGGCTGAGGCAAGAGAATCACTTAAGCCTAAGAGTTTGAGGTTGCAATGAGCTATGATGGCATGGCACTCTCCTGAGGGCAACAAAGTGAGAGTCTGTTTCAAAAAAAAAAAAGTGATAATGCCATTGCTTAAAGGTCCCATGTGGTGAGGCTGGCCCTAGGGCAGGACCATAGCAGCATATTATAGGGAAAGTGGTAGACCTGAGGAATCCTGGGAAGGGGTGGGACTTATGGAACAGAGTTCTGGAAGAGAGTGATGAGCATAGGTACATCTTAGGGGGGCTGGATGGACAGGAGGCAGGGACATTGACCTTCAGACCTCAGAGGTGGGGCCGAACAAGCAATGACCAAGTCAGGGCGGTGCATGAGCATGGTGGAGGTCCCTGAAGATGATGGGACGGAGGAAGGGAAACCAGGGGTCTTCGTGGTGCCCAGAAGGGTCACACTGAGCAGGGGGAGGAGGACTCTGGATGACTCCAATGTCTTCAGAGGATGAGGGGTTGCACCAGGAGGTGAGTATTGGATCCCAGGTGCAGTGGTGGCAGGAAGCCCAGGGAGGAGCCTGGGGCCAGGGGCAAACTGTGGTGGATAGAAGGGCATCACAGACTCAGGTCACACTTACTATGAGAGAGAAAGCACAAACACGCTGGTTTTCTGTGCCCTGCATTACTTTCAGCTAGGAGGGCAGCTCGTGCATCTCCAGCTGCTGAGGGGGAGAAGCTTGGCCCAGCTCCAGCTGGAGCCTTGAAGCCAGGGGGCTGTGGGATGCGGAAAAACTGCGGAGGAGCCGGGCCCTGCAGCCTGGCCCCTGTGGCTCAGAGCTTTGAGCAGAGAGGCCCTGGGGCAGGTGTAAGAGGTAAACACAGTGGACACAGTGGCATGTAGTGACTCTGTAAGCTCAGAGAGCCTCCTTTGGCATGGGGCCAAGGGAGTCCTGGAGGGAAAGGGAGAAGGCCATTTCCCTGAACCCCAGCTGGGTTCAGAGAAGGCCGTGGAGAGGGGCAGCTGGGCGGCCCTGGTTGGCTTCTGCTTCCAACTCAGCATCCTCCATCAGCAACCAGCAGCTGAGCCCCGCCCTCTCTCTGTCCTCCAGCACTTTGTTGAAAGTCAGGAAAACCCCTCCCCACATCAGTGTGCTGCACTCCCCAATGAGTGTGTGTTTGCACACTCCCAGGGCACCACACATGCTCAAAATGTGCACAGAGGCAAACACAGAGGCACAAACATGAGAACCCACAGAATTATATGTGCACCTGGGGAGAGCTACCCACAACAACCTGCATGTGTGCAGAAGAATTACACACATGCAAAGACACCACAAAGGTGTGCAAAGAGATTACACCCCCCTGCATGCAAATACACATCAGATGAAAGATGAACGCATGGCTGTCACATACCCCTCACACAGCTTCTGCGTCCTCAGAGATACCTGTTCCATGTACTTATGAACATTAGCAGAAATGTTCACCTACACACAAGTGTGCACTTAAAATCAAGTACAAAGAGATAAACCCAAGCACATGCAAGATGCACAAACATCCACAAAGATGCACCCCTATGTAAATGCTTATGTGCACGTGAATACACACGGTTACACATTTACGGAGCTATTCCTGTCTATACTTAGGTACATACACAAGCAGTCATGCCCACGGACACACTGCACACATACTTACATACACTCAAAGACGCGCATGCAAATGGAACATGTCCTCATGCCTATAAATGCCTAGCTGAAGGCACTCGCATGTATTCCTACAGATACACACGTCCCGATACATATTTGCACAATTTGTCGAGAGCTCTATGAGGAAAGGGACCGTGGCTGTATCCATGATTTCCCAACACAGAGGTCTGCTCTGCAGAATACTGGGGACAACCAGAGGCAAGAGGGAAACAGGTTAGCTTGGGAGGTAGCCAGGAGTCCCAGGTAGTGGGAAATCAGACACAGGCAGGGGGCATAGGGAGGGCAGGGGTAAGGATGGATGGGCCTGGTTCACCATGACCATGACCATGACCGTTGTGCTAAGTAGGGAGTGGGTTTTTTTTTGAGACAGAGTCTTACTTTGCTGCTCTTGGTAAAGTGCCATCACATCATAGCTCATAGCAACCTTAAATTCCTGGGCTCAAGTGATTTTCTTTTTTTTTGTTGCAGTTTGACCAGGGCCCGGGCCAGGTTCCAACCCGCCACCCTTGGTATATGGGGCCGGCGCCCCACTCACTGAGCCATAGGTGCCCCCCTCAAGTGATTTTATTGCCTCAGCCTTCCAAATACCTGGGACCACAGGAGTCTGCCACAATGCCAGCTACTTTTTTTTTTTGAGACAGAATCTCACTATGTTGCCCTGGGTAGAGTGCTGTTGCATCACAGCTCACAGCAACCTCCAACTCTTAGGCTTAAGTGATTCTCTTGTCTCAGCCTCTCAAGTAGCTGGGACTACAAGTGCCCACCACAATACCCAGCTGTTTTTTGGTTATAGTTGTCATAGTTGTTTGGCAGGCCCGGGCTGGATTCAAACCCGCCAGTTCCAATGTATGTGGCTGGTGCTCTAGCCACTGAGCTACAGGCACCGAGCCAGCCGCCTACTTTTAGAGATGAGGTCTCGCTCTGGTGGGTGGTCTCAAAACTGTGAGCTCAGGCAATCCACCAGCCTCGGCCTCCCAGAGTGTTAGGATTACAGGCATGAACCACATGCCCGGCCTAAGGAGTGGTTATTCAGGGCCATGCAGGGTCTCGAAGTTAATTCTCCTTTCACCCTCCTCTTCCTTCTCTGGTTCCCCACTTGCACTTTTCTGTGCACCCACCTGTGTATTGATGGCAGGTGGGATGTCAGATGCTGGCAGAGAGGCCAAATGTGGGCAGGAAGGAGGGAGGATGCCACAGAAACATGACCTTGTAGCCAGGTAGGCAGGTCTTGTTTCGAATCTTGGCTCTATCATAGTACTGGAAGACCTGATTTTCTGTGTGCCTCAGTTTCCTTACCTGCCCAGTGAGAAGACCAGGCAGTTCTGATGGTTAGCTGCTGTAATCGTCCTCTCAGTGGCTCGTGCCAGCAGGAGCATTCTTTTTTTTTTTTTTTTTTTTGAGACAGCCTTTCATTATGTCACCCTTGATAGAGTGCTGTGGCCATAGCTCACAGCAACCTCCAGCTCTTGGGCTTAAGGGATTCTCTTGGTTCAGCCTCCCAAGTAGCTGGACTACAGATGCCTGCTGCAACACCCAGCTATTTTGTTGTGGTTGTTGTCACTCTTGTTTTTAGCAGGCCGGGGCCGGGTTGGAACCCGCCAGCCCTGGTGCATGTGGCCAGCGCCCTAACCACTAACCTACCGGTGCCAAGCTCAGCAGGAGCATTCTACAGTCCCAAGAATCCTAGAAACCAGCAAGGTGGGCTCTTCAGCCCCGGGGCAGCCTCAGAGCCCCCTCTGGCACGCACAAGCTGGGCTTTCTCTATGATGTCAGTAAGCATGCTGGCTCCTACCTCACAGGTTGCTGTCCCCAAGCCACTGGCAGCTCAGAAAGAGACCCAGCGGTACATGCCATTGAAGGGTGATACACATACATAGAAATACAAAGCAAAGCCATCTGCATGTAACACCAGCATCAGAAGCTACGTGATGGTCAATTTTTACAGAACCTAGCGCAGCCCCAGTCCCAACAGGTCAGCTTGTCCCTCAGTTTCTGAGTTCCTTTGTGTGCCAGAAAGGGGACATTTTGTCTCCTCAGCTTGGATCCCTTTATCCCTGGCCGCAGCCCCATCTCATATTAGCTGGGGTCACCAAGCTCAGAGGGGAGAGGCAGGGATCATCAGCTCCTGCATCAGCCTCCAGCCCCTACACCCGGCCTCTCCTCAGTATCCAGCCGGGGCTCCTGTGAGCAGAAAGTGTCACAGAGGACATACTGTTGTGGATCTTAAGAACCATCTCTGGAACCCCATTTGGGGGTCAGGAAAGCTGGGGGAGAGGACAAAGACCCCAAGTTTCCATGCAGGCATGCACCCCTTTCTTTGAGCACTCGTTCAACACCACCTAAGGTCTCACCGCTTGTAGGAAAGACTTGAACCCATGCTGTCCCCTCAAAACCCACAGCCATTACAGCAGTGGAGATCATTTTAGCCATTTTTCAGAAGAGGAAACTGAGGTTCAGAGAGGCCAAGAACAGAGTCCGGCCTCCAAGCAAGATTTCTGCATCCCAAGCCCAAGCCCATGTGAACAGGCTTTCAGCAGCAGGGCTGAACTTGACCCTGTCACTCTCCTGCTCAAATACTTTCTGCTCCTCTGCCCTTGGGTGGAGTCTAAACTTCACAGGGTCAGGTCCCATATGGTCTAGGCCTCCTCTCTCATCCTCCTCTGCCTTCACTCTCCAGCATTCTCCCCTGTCAACTCCAACTCACTAGCCTTTCTCCCCTTAGCCAACATTGCAAGTTCCTCTTGGAGTTGAGCCTTGGCTCATGCTGTTCCCCTTTGGAGGGCTGCTCTCCCCTGCTCATGTCACCTCTCACCAGTTGCAGCTTAAATGACACCGACTCTGGGAAGTCTTCCCTGGTGACTCACCTCCCACCCCAGGCCCCCTGAATTCCCCACAGGTGAGGTATGTAGCTGTGTAATGATTTACTTAATATCCATCTTGCCCCAAGAAAGCTGGGATGGGACTGTCTGTTCTCAGCTGTAGTATTCACTGTGCCCAGCATAGTCCTGGCATCTAGTATGTGCTGGATGATGTGCTGAGCTCTAAGATGGATAAGACTGTAGCTGGCAGGCGGGTGGGGAGCCCAAAGGAGTTTTGGGGGCCATGGGTTTCTCTCTATAGAAGGTCTGGGAAAGGGCAGGAACTTGCTCTGGGTCACACATTGGTGAGTGCAAGATCAGGATAAGAACTCAGATCCCCAGCCTTCCAGCCTGGAGACTCTCTCCCCCAGCATAGTTCAGTCTCTGAGCAAGGGTTCTCACCTCCCCCTCTTGCCCCCCTCCCTGGAGGCTGGGGGGGTGGTGCTCGCTTAGACTTAACCCCTGCCCCTCCCTCTGCCCAGGCCCTGTGATATGTCAGCAGCACTCCCTGAGAAGACCCCACCACCCCAGCAGACTTCAGGGCTGCAGGTGCCAGGAATCAACCTCCAGCTGTCCTGCCCACCCCAGCCCTGTCCCTCTGATAGATGGTTCTGGAGACCTTGGCCACTTGCTTGTTCTGTGTCCCTGGACAAGGCGTCCCCTCTCTGAGCCTGGTTTACTCTTCTATAAAATGGGGTTATGACACATCCCCTAGAGTTGCTGGTAGGAATCAGTGATATAGACTCCAAATAAAGCCCCGGCGCGCACTGTCAAGAGCCTCTCATTCTACCCTCTGCCGAGCAAGGCATAGCCACCACCACCCCGGTTCATGGATGAGGAAACTGAGGCTCAGAGAGGTCTCGAAACTTTCCCAGGCAGCTGGGCTCCCAATCCGGGCCTGCTTGGGAGCCCGCCCTCCTGCCGTTCCTCCAGGGCGACAGGGTCCCCCGCGTGCCAGGAGCTCGGTGCCAGCCCGCAGGCGCGCAGCCGGCGCAGGTGTTTAAGCCGGGGAGAGAAGACAGGGGGCGCCCGGCTGCGGCGGGGTCGGCCCTGGTCCACGCGGTGGCGGGGTGGACGGTAGAGGAGAGCGCAGCGCCGAGGAAGAAGAACCCCCCCATCCAAGGCCCAGCGGGGCCCGCCAGGTCTGCAGCCGTCAGCGCTGAGCGCGGCCCCGCGGCCCAGCCGAGGGATCGATAACTAATTTCGCCGCGGCAGCCGCCCCAGTTTTTTTCCCGATAATTGTGCTCCAGCAGCTGCGAGGGGGCCCCCAGCCCAGCGCGCAGCCCCGCCCGCGCGCGATCAATTGACACTGCCACCGGGCGGCAGGAAAACTCATTTCTCTCCGGCTGCCCGGCTGCCCGGCTCCGGCTTGGGTGCGCACTATGCTCAGCCTCCGGCCCGGGGCTGGGGGTGCTCCGGAGGTCGCGGAGGTCGGGGGTCGGGCGTCGGGGCGGGCCGGGCACCTGCAGGGGGCGCCGGCTGGGAATAAGCTTCCTGGGAAACCGTGGAGGCCAGAGTACCCTGGTTTCCCCACTTTACCAGCAGGACTGTGGCCAAAGGCCTTGGGGACATGCAGTGTGTGCTACAGTGACCCTACCCCTCTCAGCTGTTCAAGGTGGTGGCTAGAGACACATCTGGCCAGGCTTGGCTGGTGGGAGGAAGAGCTAAGAGGCCCTGCGGCCTGGGTCCTGGACATGCGGGTTGGACTTGGACTCCACCAGTATCACTGTGTGACTTTGCTATGATCTTTCCCTATCTGAGCTGCAGTTTCCCCGTCTTCCCAAAAGGGCCTGGAATGGTCCTGGGTAGCAGAGCCGTTTATTAGAGACAGTGAGGTGGAGCACACATAAATGGTGCTTGGAGGAGATCTTCACTGTTGAGTAACTAATGAGTGCCAGGCCCCGTTCTAGGCCATGGCTGGGGATGGCGTGGTGATCTCAGCAGACAAAAATCCCTGCCCTTGTGGAACTGACGCTTGAATGAGGGGACCGACAACAAATATCATACACAAGACAAATAAACAGCAAGAAGATGGGGAACACCATGGAGGAAAGTAAAGTAAGGTAAACAGGACAGGGTGTGGGGTGCCAAGGCGATGCAGCCCCCAGGACCAACACTCCTTGCAGAGCTCTCAGTTACTACTTCCAAACAGCCGACTGTTCAAGGTCATGGTAAACTGCAGACTTGGCATTCTCCAAGGAGGGAGAGCAAGAGGCGGGAGAAGGCAGGATTCAGGGTGGGAGAGTCTCCCTGTGGGAGAGCCCACAGGAGGGCCAGACAGAGAGACCTGGGGACCTCAGGGCACCAGTGAGAAGGGGGTGCAGACAGAGCTCTGATGGCCAAGGTGTCCTAGAGGTCAGGTCAGGTCAGAAGAGGCTCAGATGGCTCGGCGCCTGTAGCACAGTGGTCAGGGTGCCAGCCACATGCACTGATACTGGCGGGTTCAAACCCGGGCCAGGCCAGCTAAACAACAATGACAACTGCAATGAAAAATAGCCAGGCATTGTGTCAGGTGCCTATGGTCCCAGCTGCTTAGGGTACTGGGGCAGGAGGATCGCTTGAGCCCAGGAGTTTGGAGTTGCTGTGAGATGTGACATCGCAGAGGGTGACATAGTGAGACTATCCCGGTGGGGGGAGGGAAGAAGAGGCTCAGATGCTGATCAGTAAGGCCCAGATAGAGGCAGGGACCTGCCCAATGCCACGGTACATGTCTGAGACAGAGATGAGCTCTTGGGTCCTGCCACCAGACCTGGAAGAAGGACCAGAGAGGAAAAGGGAAGACAGAGAATCATAGAGAGGCACCTGGGAGTTGCACGGGTTGTGCTGGGGCTTCCGTAACACACGGCACGGCTGGTGGGGCCCTGGGGGATTGGCCTGCTGACCAGCTCCCCCTCACCCCGTTACTGCAAGCTCTGACAGAGGAGTTCTACAGACCCCCACAGTGGTGGGTGAGCCAGGCAGGGCCAGGAGCCCCATGCTGCTGGGGAAGTGGAATGTGACTCTCCTCCTACCTCAGTTTCCTCATCTTAAAAATGAAGCTGGTGTTAGGGTTCTGAGGTTCTGTCGATCTTTCTTCCCTCCAAATTCCTGGCACGCATGACTGGGGGAGAGCAGTGACTTTGCAGAAAATGAAAGAGAGAGGCTGTTCGCAACCAAATGAGGTTAGCAGAGGAGGCTGGGCCAGCACACACAGCTAGGTCCCTCCCGCCCGCCCGTGGTCTGCTTGTCCACCCACCTTCTCACCTAAACATCTATTAGGACATTCAGCAACTAGTTAGTTGGGCGCAGTGGCTCAGGCCTGTAAGTTGGGGTGGTGGGTTTGTGCAGCACCCTGAGAACAGAGGGAGCAGCCTGTCACCGGAGCTGCAGCTGGTAGCTGGAACGTGTGGCCAGGAGCAAGTTGTGGAAATGGGATCCCCCATCCCTCCCAGTGACCCACTGTGGATTTGTACTTCTCATCCCTGCAACCACAGAAGTGTCCAGATGAGAGGACCCAGTTACCTGGGACAGGCAGAGAAGGGAGAGAGGGCAGGGGAGAAGGGAAGTGGGGGAGGACTCCACCAGGCACCATGAGGGTGCCCCTGAACTAAAAGCTGTGGCTGCATCTGGTCACACTGGGATCTTTGTGCCAGGATCCAGGACCAATATGTAAAGAAAGGGGGTTACCATCCAGGTACGGTTCTAGCTCATCTCGGTCACCCTCTTGCAAGTGGTGTTTGCTGGCCAGCAGCTTGAAGGGGACTCTAGTGGGTGGACCCAGCCGAGGGTGCGGTGGCAGAGCTGAGCGCTGCAGGGGGCGGGCTGCCTTGAGCAGCTCTCAGGTCTACTTTAGACCTCTCTGCTCTGCCCCTTAATCCAGGCCCAGCTGCAGTAAAGAGTCCTTGCAGGCTTTGACAAGCTCTACACAGCTGCAACCTGACAATGGCTCACCCTGGGACTTGTGTCTTCCTTCCTGCCTGGGGCTTAGCTAATGCCACAGTGTGGGCTGTCCCCTCCCCCACACCACCACCACCACAAAAACCCACTAGGCAGTTACCTGTGCTCAGCTGCAAGTGCAAGGTACTAACATCCTACAGGCCAACCCTTCTTCAAGAGCAAGAGAACACTAGGATCAATTCCTTCCTCCCAGCGCCAGATGCATTTCATGAGGCAGGGCAGACGATCCTGTGGGATCGGGCACCCAGACGCCATAAAAGGAGCTTGATAATGCACGTTGTGTTGGCTCACTCTCCTCTCCTGTTTTGCTCCCCACTTCCCATGCCTCACTCTCACCCCTGGGAGTATGCTTCCACACAAAATACCCATACACTAGCCTATATTTTAGACCTGGGTTCAGGGGAACCCAGACCAGAACAGGTGTTCCCTAAACTCACATGTTGAAGTTCTAACCCATGGTGCTCCAGAATGTGACTGTATCTGGAGATAGGGTTCTGAGGTCTGGATGTTTGTGTACCCCCAAAATTCACATATTGAAACTTCGTCTTCAATGTGATGGTATGAAGAAGCTCTGCTCCCATAAATGAAATTGGTCTCTCATCAAAGAGGCCCCAGGGAGCCTGTTTACCCCCTCCTCACATGGGGACAGTGAGAATATGCCTCGATCAACCAGGAAATCACCCTCACCAAATCTGCTGGTGCCTTGATGCAGGTGTAATCATCACCTCAGTCCTGTACACAGTACCCTTTAGGTAATTCCTCTTCCCACTCCTCCCCATCTCACCCTTTCACCCTGTGAGTCTCTAGTGTCTATTATTCCACTCTGTATGTCCCTGTGCACTGTTGTGAGGACATGCAGGAACTGGCTGTCTCTTTCTTAGTTATTTCACTTAAGTTAATGCCTTCTACTTCCACCCATGTTGCTGCAAAAGACATCGTTTCATTCTTTTTTTGTGCTCTGACCTCATTTTCACAGACCGGGCATGCACCACATGTATGTGTCAGTACAGCAGGTCTAGTTCCTTATGTTGACCAGTTTGAGACAGTCCCTTGGGTGGTCACTTACAGAGGTTCTGCTGTGCGTGTGTGCTGTACACATCACACTTTCTTTATCTAGCCATCCATTTCTGGATACTTAGGTCGATTCCCTGGCTTAGCTGGTGTGAACAGTGCTGCAATAAACACACCACAGTATAGGTATCTTTTTGATATAATGATTTCTTGTCCTTTGGGTAGATACCCAGCAGAGGGATTGCTGGATCTAATGGTAGTTCCATTTTTAGTTCATTGAGAAATCTTCATACTGTTTTCCACAAAGGTTGTACTAATTTACATTCCCACCAACAGTGCATAAGTGTTGCCTTTTCTCTGCATCCTCACTAATATCTATTGTGTTGTAACTTTTTAATAATAGCCGTTCTGACTTTCACTTAAGCCCAAGAGTTTGAGTTTGCAGTGAGCTATGATGATACCACTGCACGCTGGCCCTGGCAACTGAGCCAGATCCTGTCTCAAAAATAATAATAGTAGCCATTCCAACTGGTGTAAGATGGTATCTCATTGTGGCTTTGATTTGCATTTCTCTGATGGTTAGTGATGGTAAGCATTTTTTATACACTTTTAGGCCATTTGTGTGTCTTTTTTTTTTTTTTTTTTTTTTTTTGGCATGTCTTACTCTGGCCCTGGGTAGAATGTCCTGACATCACAGCTCACAGCAACCTCAGATCTTGGGCTTCATGAAATACTCTTTAGGTTCGGCACTTGTAGCAGCAGAGAGGGCGCCAGCCACATTAACCAGGGCTGTTGGGTTCAAACCCAGCCCGGGCCTGCCAAACAGCAATGACAACTACAACAAAAAAAATACTGGGCATTGTGGCAGGCACCTGTAGTCCCACCTATTTGGGAGGCTGAGGCAAGAGAGTCGCTTAAGCCTAAGAGTTTGAGGTTGCTGTGAGCTGTGACACCATGGCACTCTATGGAGGGCGACATACTGATATTCTGTCTCAAAAAAAAAAAAAGAAAGAAATCCTCTTTTGTCTCAGCCTCCCGAGTAGCTAGGACTGCAGGTGCCTGCTACAACATCCGGCTAGCTTTTCTATTTTTGGTAGAGACGGGGTCTCACTGTTGCTCAAGCCAGTCTTGAACTCTTGAGCTCAAGCAATCCATCCTCCTTAGCCTCCCAGAGTGCTAGGATTACAAGTGCCAA
Source organism: Loris lydekkerianus (assembly GCA_963574355.1). Taxonomy (NCBI): domain Eukaryota; kingdom Metazoa; phylum Chordata; class Mammalia; order Primates; family Lorisidae; genus Loris; species Loris lydekkerianus. The sequence goes on along the minus strand of CAUYPK010097096.1, from coordinate 50,473 downwards.
CCACTGGGTGGCGCCTGTGGCTCAAAGAAGTAGGGCGCCAGCCCCATGCCCCAGCCAAAAACCACACACACACACACACACACACACACACACACACACACACACACACGCACACAAATAATAATAAAATAATATTATAATAAAATAATGACAAAAAAAAAAAAAACAAGTGCCAGCCACTGTGCCTGCCTGTATGTCTTCTTTTGAAAAATGTCTGTTCTTGGGTAGCACCTGTGGCTCAGTGAGTAGGGTGCCGACCCCATATACCGAGGGTGGCAGGTTCAAACCTGGCCCTGGCCAAACTGCAACAAAAAATAGCCGGGCATTGTGGTGGGAGCCTGTAGTCCCAGCTACAGGGGAGGCTGAGGCAAGAGAATCACTTAAGCCCAGGAGCTGGAGGTTGTTGTGAGCTGTGATGCCATGACACTCTACCAAGGGCAATAAAGTGAGATTCTGTCTCTACAAAAGAAAAGAAAAATGTCTGTTCTTGCCTTTTGCCCACTTTCTAATGGGGTTATTGGGGGAGGGGGTGTGGACTGTTGTTGATGTTTAAATTTTTTTGAGTTCCTCACAGATTCTGGATGTTAATCCTTTGTCAGAAAATTTCTCTTCTTTGTAAGCTGCCCAGTCTATGATGCTTTTTTTTTTTTTTTTTTTTTGAGACAGAATTTCACTTTGTCACCCTCAGTAGAGTGCTGTGATGTCACAGCTCACAGCAACCTCCAGCTCTTGGGTTTAGGCAATTCTCTTGCCTCAGCCTCCCAAGTAGCTGAGACTAAAGGCGCCTACCACGTGCCTGGCTATTTTTTTGTTGCAGTTTGGCTGAGGCTGGGTTTGAACCCGCCACCTTCGCTATATGGGGCTGGCGCCCTACCCACTGAGCCACGGGTGTCACCTGATGCTTTTTTAATAGTAGTCCAATGGCCTAAGAAAGACAAGGCTTCTTTAAAGGATGATTAAGTTCAAATGAGGTCATTAGAGTGGGCCCTAATCCAATATGACTAGTGTCCTTATAAGAAGAAGAAATCAGGACACAGGCAAGTAAAGAGGAAAGACTATGAAGACCGGGAGAAGGCGGCGATTTACAAGCCAAGGAGAGAGTTTCAGAAGAAACCATCCCTGCTGTCTCCTTGATCTTGGATTTCTAGCCTCCAGAACTTTGAGCAAATAAATCTCTGTCGTTTAAGGCACCCAGCCCACAGTACTGTGGGAAACTAATCCACAGGTATGTGCTATTATCATCTCCTTTTTACCAGGGAAAAAATGCGGCTCTGAAGGCAGAGGATTCACCCAAAGTCACACATGGTAGAAGATCAAATTTAAGCCCGAGACCTTGGGCAGCACAGGAGTACCAGGGAGCCAAGTGGGTCTTCATACCCTCTGGTCCCAAATTCTCCCAGTCTCCTCTCTCGGATTTTGGCAGCTTCCTCCTCCCTCCAGGACCCACTCTCCTTCACTGGGCCTTGCTGGAGGCCCCCCCACTTCCCTGCCTCTGGGCTGCTGGCTTAGCTGTTACTGCACTGCTGAGTTTTTCCTGCTCATTCCTTCCCTCCCCCCTGCTGAAGGCTCTTCTGCCAGCTACAGACACACACACACACTCGCACACACTCAGAGCTCACCCTTCTTCAGCTGCCACTCGAGGCTTTTTCTGCCACCTTCCTTAATTCCTGCTGCAAACCAGCAACACAGTAGCTTTGGGGGCTCCACGCCCCATGCCTCCATCTGACGCTGTTGCCCAGGTGAGCGCACCCCCTGAGCTGGAGCACACAGAGAGTGTCACAGACGCTCACCCATGCAGTGGGGACTGGTATTGTTTGCATTTCTTATGTGAAGGACCAAGGCCTGTGGAGTAGAGCAGGGAGAGGTAGGCTGCTCTGCCACCCTGGGCTCAGGACCAGCCTCACCCAGGAGTCGACAAACTCAGAGAATGGGATTTATTCTGAAATGTGGTGGCTAACGCAGTCCCTTTCCTGAGAGCAGGTTGTGATGTAGGGTGGAAGGCAGGGGCTGACAGAGGTCAGCCTTCCACCACTGCCCTGATCCTCACCACAGGGGGTTCCTCCATGGCTGCCTGACTTCTCAGGTGTCAGGGTGTTCTGCAGAGATCCTCAAAGACCCCTGCTGCATGGGGAGGGGATGTAGGCAATGGTACCTATTAAGTGCCAAGCTTCTTGCTGGATGTGGCAGTGGACCAGAGCCAAACCAGGCCAGAGCGCGTGGAAGAACAACATGTAATTATTCCACAAGCAAATGGAATTAGCTTTCTGACTATGACAGACACTGGAGAGAGAGAGGCATGGGATTCAAGCTGTCAGGGAGGCAAGCATTGTGCTAGGGGCTGGGGACATGAGCAAGACAGACCTGTCCTGCCCTCTCAGGAGCTCTCTGGGAACAAACCACAAGGCCCTGAATGCAGGAAGGAGGAAAGGAAGGAAGGGAGGGAAGGAAGTGGGGGGAGGAGGAAACCATCACAATGATGACAAAATTATACTTACTGAGCATTTCTCATGCCAGACGTGTTGAGCCCTCTATAAACACCAGCTCATTAATTGCTGCAAGTCTGCAAAGAAGGGCTGCTGTGCCATTCTACAGATGATGAGGATCAGAGAGGCCGAGTGATGGGTGAGGGGCAGGGCCAGCCACTGGGCTGCAGGCAGGGCCAGGCCCTCACCCCCTCCCTTTTCCCCAGAGCCTCTGCTTTGACCTGCTCCTGGCCTGAGCAGAGCTGGGGCCAGAGGGGGATGCTCCAAAGGCTGCTCTGGGCTGCTCAATCCCTCATGACCCTGGGAGGCCTCTGCCCCTCCTCCATTCAGTGGAGGGGCCCAGGCTGGGTGGATGGAGGTCACAGGGAGGTCAGGGGAAGAGGAAGGAGCTGTGGCTACAGGTGTCCACCTTCCCTTCCAGCCCCCACCCCACCCTCCCCACAGCAAGGCAGCTTAGATAGGCAGCCTGCACTGCGGGGGGTGGGGGGGTACTGCGGGGGAACGGGGCCAGTGGACACTGTCTGCTCCTCTCTTTCTAGCCCCTTCCCAGGCAGAGTCTTGGCCCAAGTCTCCCCTGTCAACCAAATGTGAAAACACATCTTTGCATGCACATGTTCCATACCCATCCTGCAACAAGCAGCTGCCTTTCTCATGCATCCAGACATGTGCATTCATCCATTCATTCATTCAGCAAAGGCACTGAGCCCTATTCAGCAGGAAACAAGGAGGGTGCCTCTCGAACAGGGGAGAAACAAGGCACCTTCCTTCCTGATGTCAGCAATGACTCAGAGTTAAGAAGGATGTTCATGAGTGATTATTGCAGATGGGATTGGCGCTGAGACCAGGGCAGCACACAGCAAGGAGGTGGCATGGGGTCAAGGGGAGAGGTAGCAACTCCTATGGGGTGGCAGTCCGGGAAGGCTACCTGGAGAAGGCGGTAAACCCAAGACTGAGTAGGAGCTAGTCAATGAGAAGAGAAAAATGTTCCCGACAAAGGAATAGCACAGATGAAGGCCTGGACTCCCATGGATCATGGCCCAGCTGAGAAATAGGGAAGAGGAAGGTAGGACCAGCTCTCAGGATACAAGCTGGGAGCCCGGGAATGAAGCTGAGAGGTTGGAAGGTGCTGGGCTGGCAGGGTCTTACAGGTCTTGATGAAGATTTGAATTGTACCCAAGGGGAGTGGGGACCTGAGAGCAGGGAGTAACAAATCAAGATGAATTTCAGAAAACTCACTGGGCTGCATATCTACCTGCACACACATGCCTGCAATACGTACCTGTGCAGCATACCTGCATGCATGCACCTGTACACCCATACCTGCACATGAGTACTGGTATATGAGTACTTGCACACCTGGTGCCCATGGGGTATACCTGCATGCCCAGCCCTGAGCTGAGTTTTTCACAAACACAGCATCTAATTGGGTCCTATAGGTGAGTTCATTCTAGTCTCTGCATTTCACAGAGAAGGAAAGGAGCTGGGAGAGGTGAAAAAAACTGCCTAAAGACACACAATGAATGATGACTTAGCAGAGCTGAGAATTGGCTGCTGGGGAGCTGCTCTCTAGCCTGTGCCTGTGATGGTTGGGCTCTGAGGCCTACTGGTAAAGAGAACACCCTGGCCCAGGGAAGCCCACCAGCTCTGCCTCTTAAGATGCTTTCCCATTTCTTTTGGAATCTAGAGCCTCCTCTCCTTGTTGGCCCAAGACCCTTGAATAGGCCAGATCCTATGTGACATGGTAGCCTTGAGAGGCTCTCACCACCAACCCTTGGCTCTTTAATCATTTACAGAGCAGGGTCACACCTATTCTCTCTTTTCTTTCTGGAACACCAGAGCTGGCTAAGAATGGAAGAAGAGCTGGCTGGAGTCCCTCTGTCAGTTTCCTGCTGCTGCTATAACAAATGACCACAAAGTCAGTGGCCAAAATAACACAAGTTTATTCTCTTATAGGTTGGAGGTCAGAAGTTCCAAAGTCAAGGTGGCATCCAGAGACCTTGGGAAATCTGTTTCCTTACCTTTTCTGGCTTCTAGGGGGTGCCCACATTGCTTGGCTTGTGTCCCCATCTCCCTCTTCAAAGCCAGCATGTGGCATCTTCCTGTCTGTCTCTGATTCTGACCTTGCCTTTCTCTTACAGGACCTTTGCGGTTAAAATGAGTCCACTTTCCTTAGGCTGACTGTGACCTGCAGGGGGCTGCTCATCTCCCTCCCCCTACCTCTAAACACCTCTAGGACAGGAATGGGGCCCATCACTGTTGCCCAGATGACAAGAAGAACCAGGCTTCCTGGGTGGTGCCTGTGGCTCAACGGAGTAGGGCACCAGCCTCATATGCCAGAGGTGGTTCAAACCCAGCCCCAGCCAAAAACTGCAAAAAAAAAAAAAAAAAAAAAAAAAGAAGAACCAGGCTTCCTGGGAAGGCATTGAGATGCTTCTGAGGATCTGGGGCTCTGAGGACCCAGATCAGAGGGCCTTTGCTCCACTGCCAGAGTTCTTACTTCTGGCCTAAGGGGAAGTTGAAGTTCACTCCGTTAGGAACTCCTAAGTCCTGTACAGATTCCCCTAGACTGTTCAGTACTTCCTACTCTGAGGGATGCTACCTGAGCTGATTAGTTGGGCCCTACCAGGCTCTGGACATCTGGAGAAGGGAGAAGGCTCCTATAACTAGGTCTAGGGGTATGTCCAGGGATCTTGGAGCAGAGAATCCCTGCTCTGCCACGTGACTCCTGGGCCATGCATGAAGATCTTCTCTCTCTCCCTGAGCCTCAGGAGCCTATTTGGAAGATGTATATTAAGAATAGTTAGGGGGCGCTAGCCACATACACTGGAGCTGGTGGGTTTGCATCCAGCTGGACCTGCCAAACAACAATGACAACTACAACCAAAAAATAGCTGGGCGTTGTGGCAGGCGCCTGTAGTCCCAGTTACTTGGGAGGCTGAGGCAAGAGAATTGCTTAAGCCCAGGATTTGGAGGTTGCTGTGAGCTGTGATGTCACAGCACTCTACCCAGGGTGACAGCTTGAGACTCTGTCTCAAAAAAAAAAAAAAAAAAAAAGAACTGTTAGGGGATGGGCGGCAGCCATAGCTTGCTTAGTGGGTAGGGTGCCGGCCACATGCACCGAGGCTGGCGGGTTTGAACCTGGCCGGGCCAGCTAAAACAATCACAACTGAAATGAAAAAAATAGCTGGGCATTGTGGCAGGCACCTATAGTCCCAGCTACTTAGGAGGCTGAGACAAGAGAATCACTTAAGCCTAAGAGTTTGAGGTTGCTGTGAGCTGTGTCATCACAGCACTCTATCCAGGGCGACAGCTTCGCGACGACTCTGTCTCAAAAAAAAAAGAACAGTTAGGGGCCAGGTGTGGTGGCTCACACCTGTAATCCTAACACTCTGGGGGGGGGGGGGTTAGGTGGGCAGATTACTTGAACTCAGGAGTTCTGAGACCAGCCTGAGCAAGAGAGAGACCCTGACCCTACTAAAAAAAATAGAAAAAATAGCTGGGCGTTGTGGCAGACCCCTGTAGTGCCAACTACTGGGGAGGGTGAGGTAGGAGGATCACTTGAGCCTAAGAGTTTGAGGTTGCTGTGACTTATGATGCCATAGCACTCTACCCAGGGGTGACAGAGTGGACACTCTGTCTCAAAAAAAAAAAAGAAAGAAAGAAAAGGACAGTTAGGGATGCTGGGGGCAAACAAATGTACTCAGCAGACATGGGCCTTAATGGGGCTTCCCCAGTCTGCCATGAAACAGCCCTGTCCCCCTGGACCCTGGAGAGAGGGGAGCTGCTGCCTCCTGCCACCCAGCTGTACAGGCAGGAGGTTGATCACTGTGGTTACCAGGCACCGTGATGCGGGCGCTGCTTGTCACCACAGCATAACCCAGAGAGAGCTGACTAATGCACCATCTCCCGGGGTTAAAGCCAGTTGCAGCTGGCGCACTGCACTTCCTGTCTCCCCTCTTTCTCACCTCCCTCTGCTGTCGGGGACCCTGGTGCCCAGAATCCCAGCCTGAAAAAAATCACCAAGCAAGTTGGTTTCTCCTTCTCCCTTCATTTCCAAAATTCCTTGGTCCCTGGGGTCAAGTGACTCCACCTGTCCAGGACTCCTTCCCCTTTGCTATGGGCTTCTCCTTAGTCCTCCCCCAACCTCCTTTCCCTGCCCTCCCAAAGCTCCCTGCTTGGTGGGCATAATCTCTGCACCCTAATTATGGGAGTAGAGTAGAGGTCCTTAACCTGGGGCATGCCATGCATAGAATTCAGGGCATTCATGAACTTGAACAGGAAAAAAATTACAATATTACATCTCCATTTTCCCTAACCAAGTTTACCATTTCCTTTTTTTTTTTTTTTTTTTGCAGTTTCTGGCAGGGGCTGGGTTTGAACCTGCCACCTCCGGCATATGGGGCCGGCACCCTACCCCTTTGAGCCACAGGTGCCACCCAAGTTTACCATTTCCTTCAGTGATGAACATACCCACAAAACCAGGAGTCAGCAGTTCCTGTGGCTTTGTCCCCAGTAGAAATCACTGATGTCTTCAATTACCTCAAAGTTGGTGCAGATTTCTCAAACTCTCACCCATCACGCCTTCATTTTAGCCCCATGACTGGATCCTGTTAATGGTTACTAAGAAGGCACATGTATTAATTATATCACAAATGTGGTTTTAAAAAGTATCTTGATAGGTGTATTTGAAATACTTGGTTTCCTGGGGCAGCGCCTGTGGCTCAGTGAGTAGGGTGCCAGCCCCACATACCGAGGGTGGCAGGTTCAAACCCGGCCCCGTCCAAACTGCAACAAAAAAATAGCCAGGCATTGTGGCGGGCACCTGTAGTCCCAGCTACTTGGGAGGCTGAGGTATGAGAATCGCCTAAGCCTAAGAGCTGGAGGTTGCTGTGAGCTGTGACCCCACAGGGTGACAAAATGAAACTCTGTCTCTAAAAAAAAAAAGGAGAGAGAAAGAAAGAAATACTTCCTGCGTAATTCTATGTATTTCTTATGCATTTACAAATAAGACAGGGTAAGAAGTTGTTACCAGATGCCAGATCAGTCCCTGGCACAGAAAAGGTCACAATTCCCAACTGCAAAGAAAGGCACTGGGGATCTTGGCTACATGGAGCAGCAGGACCCTGGGAGCCCTGCAGAGTGCAGGAGCCTAGCATGCAGGCAACCAGGGCCATGTGGGGAAGAAAGTGGCACCCTCTGGTTGTCCAGAGTTTCTTTTCCTGGAGGATGGTGCCACAGGCTGCAGGTTGGCTCTTTCCAGGGTCCCAGTGGCCTCCTTTTTCTGCACCCTAAATGCAGGCTAACTAGGAAAGTGTCCCCAGGAAGAGGCCTTTGGCAGAGACATCCCAGCAGGGAGCAGCCACTGCTCATAAGAGAGGGCTGAAGAAATGCAGGCTGGGAAACATCCCTGGGCTCCTTTGAGACCCAAAGTGCTCACAAGAGCCTGTCCCTAACTCAAGATCAGGTTACCCCAGGAGTCTTGGTAGGGACACCCTAGGCTCTTCTCTGCCACAGAAAGATCTTTGCATATTGACTCGGTCCCAGTTTTGGAAAAGACTTTCTCCATGTCCCTCCTTCCCTGGTTCTCTGGAACCCTCCATCACACCTGTCCCTCCCCCTCCTTCCCTCCTGGTAGCAAAAGGAACTGCCCCTCCCCCCCCAAGTCCTCTTGAATCAGGCCGGACTCAGTCCTGAAAGTCACAGCTCAGGCCCTGAGCCAGCCCAACAGGCAGGAGGAGAAACCCACATTGTTCAATGCCTGCTCTATTTCTGGGGCACATGCAGACAAGAGCACATTTGGTAGGTCGAGTCATTCATTCTACAGAGATTGAGCTGGGTTGGCAGAGAGGTAGGGAAGGCTCAGCTCTAGAACCAGGTGGTCCTAGGTTCAAATCTCAACTGGGTGATTTAGCAGCTGGGTGGCCTTGGGTAGAGGATTTGACCAATTCCATTCCTTAGTTTCCCTACCTTGAGGAGTGAATGAATGACTACAAAGGAAAGTACAAAATACATGTCAGCTGTTATCATCATGAGCCAAGAGGTAGGGACTGTGACATAGGCTTTGGGTACTCGTCTCGCCTCTTCTCTGAGAATAGTACCTCATCCTTAGCTAGGACGGCCACGGGGCATAGAGACTACATTTTCCTGCTTCCCTTGAAGCTACATAGACATGGTCATATGATCAAGTTCTGGCCAATATGATGCTGGCAGAAGTGGTTTGGACCACTTCCTGGGGGTTTTTGTTAAAGACCAAGGGTGATACCTTTTCCCTTTTTTCTCTTTACTGCTGATCAGAATGTGAGCATGAAGGCTGGAGCAAGAGCAGCCATTATGCACTGTGAAGTTGATGCTATGTATTGAGGATAGCAAAGCAATAAAACAATAGCCCCATTCTAGCCCTGGATTGCTTGTGTTTACTTGAACAAGAAATATACCTTTTCTTTTTTAAACCACTGTTATTTGCAGTCCACCCAATTGGAAGTGCAGCTGAGTTGTTTTTAACACAAGCACAGCAGTAAGTAAGATGCACAGTCTCTGCCTTCTGGGAGCCTCAGTCTAGCTGGGGAGACAATAACCATGTAAACAAAGGAGGAAACAATTGCAGTTGTGAAAAGAGCTGTGAAGAGAATGAAACTATGGGATAGAGAACAGGATGAAGAGTGGAGAGGTACTGAGGGACCGACCCTGGGAGGACGGTGCCCCAGGGACCCCCAGGAATAGGAGACAGCTGAGATGTAACATCTGGGAGGGGCAGAGAAAGTGTCCCTGCAAAGGGAAGGAGGGACTGCAGAGGAAGGCAGCCCACCTCTGTGACGCAGAGCACAAGCATTAGAGTCAGAAGTCCTGGGCTCCTAGCCTGGCTCTGCCAGTGTGGGACCTGGGAAAGCCACTGCTCTTTCCCCTCTCTGAGGCAAAGTGCCCAGCATGTGTACCTAATACATAGTGGGTATTCAAGGAAAGATCACTGTTTTATTTATTTATTATTGTTTCAGATTAATTGAAACCTGAATTGAATTGAACTGAGGGTACAAAGAATCATGTTACAATGTTTGCATTTGTTAGGTAAAGTCCCTCTTATAATTGTGTCCCGCCCCCCAGAGGTGTCCCATACACCCTAACATTGTGTCCATTAAGTGGGAAAACACCCATCCCCCTCCCGCCTCCCCTCTCCCTCATTTCCCCACCCCCCTACCTTGAATTGATTTGAGTTTTTCTCTTATGTGGGTGTGCATTAGATCCTCGGCTGGCTTCATATTAGAATTGAGTACATTGAATTCTTGCTTCTCCATTCTTGTGATGCTTTACTAAGAAGAATGTGTTCCACCTCCATCCAGGTTAATACAAAAGATGTTAAGTCTCCTTCTTTTTTATTGGCTGAATAGGATTCCATGTTATGCAGATACCACAGTTGTTTTTTTTTTTGAGACAGAGTCTCACTTTGTCGCCCTCAGTACAGTGCCATGGCGTCACAGCTCACAGCAACCTCCAGCTCTTGGGCTTAGGTGATTCTCATGCCTCAGCCTCCCAAGTAGCTGGGACTACAGGCGCCCACCACAATGCTCTGCTATTTTTTGTTGCAGTGTGGCTGGGGCCGGGTTCAAACCCACCACGTTGGTATATGGGGCCTGCGCCCTACTCACTGAGCCACAGGTGCCGCCCTTATACCACAGCTTTTTAGTCGCTTCCTGGGCATTTAGGTTGTTTCCACATTTTAGTAGATGTAAACTGAGCTTCAATAGTCTAGTGAAAATGTCCTTATGATAAAATTATATATTTTTTCTTCTGGGTAGATGCCTAGTAATGGGATTGCAGGATCAAATGGGAGGTCAAGATTACAGTTTTAGAAGACAAGGTGAAGTATGAATGAAATCATAGTGAGGGAAAACCCTAGGAGGGTCTGGAAAGTCTTCACAGCAGTAGGAACATTTAGATTGAGTCCTGAGGGTTGTATAGGAGTTTGACCAAGGTAGTGGAAAGAAAGGTATTCTCAGGGCGGTACCTGTGGCTCAAAGGAGTAAGGCACCGGTCCCATATGTCAGAGGTGGTGGGTTCAAACCCAGCCCTGGCCAGAAACTGCAAGAAAGGTATTCTCAGAGAGTGGGTCACAGGCCCTTTCTACTCCCCACCCACAACGACTCTTCAGAGTCTCTGATTCCTGTGTCTCCAGGTCAGGCTCTGGCCAGTCCATTCCAAGTGGAGTCTGAAATGGGCCTTTCTTCTAACCCCAACTCAACCCTCCTTCTTTGGGTCCCTTCATGTGAGTTCCCTGAGCTGAGGAGTAGGGCTGGTTATTATTGGTGCCTGGGTCCTACAAGGCTCTACGCACCTGCCTCTACCACACCAACCTGTCCTCTCCTGAGCAAGCACTTCCTCTCTCCCTCACTCACACAACCCAGCCCACAGTTCCTTCAGCCCCTCTGCCCCTCCCACCACTCACCTCACTCCCCCTGGTCCTGGCCTTTGCTTTCAACTCACCTATGCCACTTCCTCCAGGAAGTCTTCCCTAATGTCTGTGGCTGGCTTAGGCCCTTGTCTCTGAGATGCATGTGGTCCCACCATCATAGCACAGATTTATGGATCTCTTTGATTTGTGTCTGTTTTGCCCGTGATACTGTGAGGCTATCCTGTCCACAGAGGTATCCCCAGCAGTTAGTGCAGAACTGGCACATAGTGGGTGCTTAGTACCAGCAGTCCGGGGGTTACGAACATCTGGCTGGGGTGCAACCCACACTTATGAACAGGGCTGTTATGGGTAATAGGTAAATGTACCTGTTCCAACTTACATACAAATTCAACTTAAGAACAAACCTATAGAACCTATCTCATTGTAACCCAGGGACTGCCTGTAAACATTTGTTAAAGGGAAGGAAGGAGGAGAGTTAGTCCAGCCCTTCAGGAAAAATGAGAAACCAGGCTGAGAAGTTGGGTCCATGGGGGTCAGGTCTCCTGCCAGTAGCCCCCAGAGTGAGCCTCCCTTCCTCCTCCTCCCTTCTCCCCTCTGCCTGCTGAACCTGGCAGTGGAGTTGGGAGGGAGCAGAGGCAGTGTGAGTGGTGCTAGGAGCTGCAGAAAGAATACCCCAGGGAGGCAGACCTGAGAAAGCTGAGCTGGAGATCTCTGGAAAAGCAGGAGCTGGCAGGGAGGGTGGCTGCAGCTCACATCTGGTCTCGCCCACCCAGGCTGCAGCTCCTGGGCAGCCAGCCACCCCTGCATCAGTACTGCCCCTTCCACCCTGCCTAACCCCCACCCTCCCCTCCTGGAGAGACACGGAAGGGCCCCTTTCAGAGTCACAGATTTAATCCCAGATTGTGTGTGGGCAGCAGCACAGACAGCCAGTTACCTGGGCTGTGCATCAAAACAGCAATTCCCAGAGGTCACACCGAAACCTGCCTGAGCCCTGAGGCTGATGTTCCTGTGTTTAATATTCTAACGACCTTCCCTCCCACCATGGACAAATGGACAGTACCTGGGCCCTCTCACTGTCCCAGGAGGCCATGATGGAATGGAGTCCTAGGTTTGAACCCAGCTTGGTGGGGAGCCTATACTTCACCTCCCTTGGTTCCTCTGGGGCTGATGCCTGAAATGGCCACTTCAGGCTGACCAGCTTATAGGACCTTGACGTTGCTATGGGCCTCAGTGTCCTCATCTGCAACTTGGAACCAAAACTCTGTCCTCAGTCTACAGCTCTGGGGCTGGGAGCTGGAAGCTGCCAGTAAAGTGGCGGGATGGGACAGACAAGGCAGCTACAAAGCTTCATGGGACTTTGGGGGCAAAGCACCGAGGCCAGGGCTTTCTAGGGGCTGCCAGTGTTGAGCCGAAGGGATGTAGCAGCAGTCGAGGGCCCTCTGCCTGGGCCAGAGGCCGGGAGAAGGATGACCTGGCTTTGTAATCTGGGAGGGAGGGAGGAGAAAGAGGCTATCAAGCCACTGATGGCATACATCTGGAGCTGTCACACACCTGGCTGGTGCTGGACCAGGTATTCCCTCAGCAGCAGCCCTCAGACTGGCCTGTCCCAAAGGCTTATTAGTATTATGATCGCTATTATTATTATTACGTTGAGACAGAGTCTCACTATGTTGCATCTCACTATGTCACCCAGGTTAGGGTGCCATGGCGTCACAGTTCACACAACCTCTAACTCTCGGACTTAAGCAATTCTCTTGCCTCAGCCTCCCAAGTAGCTGGGACTACAGCCCCCCCCCCCGCCCCGCCCCGCCCCGCCCCGCCCCGCCCCGCCCCGCCCCGCCACAATGCCTGGCGATTTTTCTGTTGCAGTTGTCGTTGTTTGGCAGGCCCTGGCTGGGTTCGAACTTGCCAGTCTGGTGATATTGTAACCAACCACTGTGCTACGGGCTCCAAGCCTATGATCACTATTATTTATTTATTTATTTTGCAGTTTTTGGCTGGGGCTGTGTTTGAACCCACCTCCTCTGGTATATGGGGCCAGTGCCCTACTCCTTTGAGCCACAGGCACCACCCAATATATACTTTCTTTTTTTTTGCAGTTTGGCTGGGGCTGGGTTTGAACCCTCCACCCTTGGGTATATGGAGTCGGCGCCCTACTCACTGAGCCACAGGCGCCACCCTATGATCACTATTATTGAAGGACCCCCTTCTCCCTGTCTCCTGTGTGCCCACCCACAGCTGTCCAGGCTGGGGGCGGCAAGGATGTCCTCCAGGTGCCCACAGATGGGATGGGCAAGGGGTTACTAGAGTGGAAGCAGCCATGGGGGGGAGCTGACCGCAGTGGGTCAAGGGGACAGAAGAGATGACGCCCACCCCGCTCCCCACCCCACCCCCACCCCTGCAAGGAGGAGCTGAGCCCTAAGCCTGGGAGGAAGAGCTGGGAAGGGCGCTTTGGGCAGAAGGAATAGAGTGTACTAGAGCAGTAGCTGAGACCCACAGTCACTCTGCCTGGCCCAGAGGCCGAGGGCGAGCATGGAAGCAGGCAGTGCAGTCAGGGCGCCCAGCGGGGTAACTCATTCCTCGCTCCTCGGGCGAGGCCTGGCCGCCCTGGGGCTCCTGGGGAGGGCGTCGAGCTGCCTTTTCTACCCACCTTCTCCCCCTGCCCCCTCCTCCCCACACTGCCCGGCCCAGTCCGGGACGGGCCCGCGGCTCGCCCTTTCAAGTCGGCCTCCCGGAGCCTCCCGAGCCGTCCGAGCGCCCGGCCCGCGGCGGGGACATCAAAAGCCCGGCGCCCCCAGCCAGATCCGGTTGCGGAAGGGGCAGGCGAGCCGGGAGGGAGGCAGGTTTCGGCGGATTCCCCTTTCATCCCGCGGCTCGGGCCAGGAGCAGACCTCCGGGAGGCCCGGCACGTCCCGGCTGGGCAGGTCCCTGCAGAGCCCGCGGAGGGCGGGGCCCCAAGGCGGCGCCGAAGGGCTGGGCGAGGACCGAGCCCCGACTTGGGAAGCGGGCGACCCGGGTTCCGGACCTCAAGCCAGCGCCTGCCCTGGGAGCCCTGGCTCGGGACCTTCTGGAGAGGCAGAAATGCACGCGGGAAGCTGGGCTCTGCTTGGGGTGGCTGCACCTTTCTCCCACCCTCGATCCACTCCCTCCATCAGACAAGCCTGCGTCCCTGTGTGACCCATGGTCCTGTCTTCCCCTCGCTGGGACATTGAGGGGGTGGACAGCCAATGCCTTCCCTCCCTGCTGAAATGTAACACATCCTCTGCATCCTCTTTTCCCTCTGGCAATCCAGGGTGGAGGCTCTGCTTTTCTGGAGAACTGTAGGAAAGGAAAGGACAGGACACTGCCTGCTTGCTCTTCTCTAGCCTTCCACATGCTAGAAGGCTCTTCTCTCTCCAGCACCATCCCAGGACACCTTCCAGCATCCTAGACCTCCTCTCTCAAGTGCACGTCCTGAGGTTCAGAGAAGGAAGGGGGCATGCCCCCAGGTCACCCAGCCAGCAGAGGAAGTGGCACCTGGCAGTGCTCCTTCATGGGGTGCAGTGACATCAGGCTGGAAATAATGCAGACAGCCAATCTGAGAGGACATATTACCTCTACTTTACAGATGGGGAAACTGAGGCCCTGGAAGCCCACCACAGCCAGCTAAGTAGCAGAGCTGGGTATCAACCTGGACTTTTTGGCCTCAGAGACTTGAGGCTTAGCCACTGCCTCTGCAGTGAGAGAGGCAGGGCCCCAGGCTGAGTGTCAGCCCTGGGCAATGAACCATCCTGGTCAACGCAAGCACTGCAGCCGAGAGGTGCTGTTGTTATGCCCACTATACAGGCCAGGGACTGGGTAGAATGGTGAGCCCCAGTCCTATGTAGTGACAGAGTCAGAATCTGAACCCAGTTGGTCTGGCTCCTGAGCTCTCCAACTTAATTTGACAGCTATAGCCAAAGACAGCAGTGTCTCCCCCTTCCCCCCCACCATGAGCCAAACAACACACAGTGACAGAGCCCTGGGAGGGACCTTATGTGCCAAGAGGGGGGCAGTTTTATTTTTTTGAGGGGGGGCAGTTTTAGCAGGCCTCCCCAAGAATGCTAGGTATATTCAGGCTGGTGGGATGGCACAGGTGCCCAGATATCCACCAGATGCCACCCCAGCCCAGAGATTTGCCAGTTCAGAATTCCTCCCTGGAAAATCAGATAATCAAAGAAGTCAAATACCATGAAATGAGTATGATCCTTGCCAGAAACCCAGAGGGAATGTCAGAGAAGCATCACATGGCAGGTGCAGGCGTGGGATCCTCCCCCTCAACTTACAGTTAGGGAAACTGAGGCGGATGGTGCAGCAGGGAGATGCCCACAGATAGGCTCCCACCCCTTTACCCAGCTTTTTTCCAGGCCCTTCTATATGGCAAGCTGTGGGTTAGGGGCCTGTCCTGTCCCTGCACTTTTGGAACACGGGAATACCCGTGATGAGTGCCACATTGCTCCCTTCTGACTGTGGTAAGTGCTACACAGCACAGAGAACCATGGGGACCTGGCTTCCTTTGGGAGGGCTTCCTGAGGAGGTAACATCTAAGATCCGATGTCAAGTAGGAGTCAGTGAAGCTGGTGAAAGGAACATTTCAGGTATTGAGAAAAGCTCAAAGGCCGTGGGGCCTGAAGAGGTCTGGCTCAGGACAGTGAAGAAGCAGCCAGAGGCCCGCTAAGGAGACTGGAGGGAGCCGGAAGGGAGAGAAGCCAGGGGGAGGGATGAGGAGAGGGCAGGGCCTAGCGCCTGGAGGAGAGTATCCAGTCAAGGAGAGCTGCGGGTTGGCCTCTCAGGGGAAGGCAGAGCTGGGACCCAGGACTCTAGAGGGTAGTGACCACGTTGGAGATACCCCAGGACTCCAAATGCCCATACCTGGAGAACCCTGGCTGGGAGCCGGAGAGAAAAGACAGTGGTCCCTAGTCCTGTTCTAAACCCTGCTCTGCTGAGCTACTAAAAAAAAAAGAGAAAGAGATCAAAAGGGAAAATTTGCAAGTTAGATTTATCCTCAATTCTATTAAGTCACCAAAAGCTGTTGGAAAATAATATTAGGGTCTTAACTCCACAAATGCCAGAAATCCCAGCATGGAAGGCCCATGCAGGCACTCCCCGTCCTCCCAGCACAGGGACTGGGGTAGGGGAAGAGCCTCTGGATCCTCTGGGGTGGCCTGGCCTAAGGTTCAGCCAGATGGCCCTCCCCATCCTCCTGGGCTCCCCCAGGAGTGGTCTGGCACTTCTCAGAAGTGTGCTGTTTACAGGGTTGGGCTGTTCTTTCCATAGAGTGGATAATTGCGTGTCTATGCCTGGGAGGAGAGCAAGAGGGGAGCGGAGAGAGGGAAGTAGGAAGGCAGGGAGGAGTGGGGAGTCGGAAGAGAAGAAAGGAGGAGGGAGGAGGAAAGAGAGAGGGAAAAACAAGGGGGAGAAAAAGAGGAAGCCGAGGAGAGGAGAAGAGAGGAAGGGGAGGAGAGAAAAGGGGGCAGAGGGAGAAGGAAGGGGTGGAGGCTGTCTGGGTTGGGCGGCAGTCCCTGGTGAGGGGTGTCCCCACCGTCTGTCACTTCCCTCACAATAATATCAGCGCCAGCCTACTCTCTGGCCCTGTGCCAGGGGACCTAAGAGGGGGCAGTCACCTGATCCTCACAGAGGATTGGACCTCAGTCATGCAGCTCAGCTGGACCCAAAGCCTGAGCACTTCCACCCCAGGCTGGGCCCTATAGGGTTACTCAGGAGTCAGATGTCCTGCCCTGAGTGTGGTGTGTGTGTGTTAGGTTAGGAGTGCAGTCCTGGGCCAGACTGGCTGGGCTTAGGATCCTGACTTGACCAATTCCCAGCTGTGTGACCTTGGATGAATGACCCAACCTCTCTGGGCCTCAATTGTGTGGAGTAAATGAAGTAATCAGAAAGATCCTTGCAAGTGTTCAATTTTAGCTAGTATGATTATTATTCAAAAAGGATGACTATGGGATTCCTTTAGGAACAGGCTCTAAACTGGAGGGAGGGGTCCATGGATAGGTCTCAGAAGGTCCTACAAGATCCTTGAATTGAGTATGTAGGGACATTTTTCTGGGCAAAGAAAGCCCTTAGCTTTTAGCAGTGTCTCGTGGCAGCCCCTACCCCACCTCCATACTCCCTGTTGAGCCCTCTTGCACCAGCCTCATACAACCTTTGCAAGGCTGCCTCTCACTTGCTCCAGGCTGGCAGTGGGTGCTGAGTTGTCTTGTGGCACCCACACATAGTGGGCCACACATGCTCAGGAAAATGAGCCCCTGACTCAGAGGGAATTGTTTTTAAAGCTGAGATTATAGTGGACGTTGTATCCAAACCAACTAGGATGAGGAGGCACGACACAGATTTCAAAGCTGAGCTTTGGATAAACAAAACACAATAAAAATAATGCTTGGAACCCAAATGCTGAATCGGATGGCAGCTCCAGGCACATTCAGCCAGATGATGCCAGTCCTCCCTGGTGACCAGACAGCCTTGGGGGCATTCCAGGAGCCTTGCAGCACAGATGGGGTCTAGGAGACCAGGCACCCACACCTGCCCCATCCCCCAGTAGGCCACCTAGCTCCACCCCACCCCCAGGCCTAGCTGGGATCCCTGCCAGCTCCATGCTAGCAGCTTTGTCAGCCTGGGAGTCCCACCGGCTTCCCCATCTGGCATTATGGAGACTGTGAGTAGCTGGTGGGGGCAGTGACCTCTGGGGCAGTGGAGCTCTGGGGATTCCATCCCTGGTTCAGCTGTGTAGCCACAGAACAGTGGCTGCACTTCTCTGAGCCTCAGGGGGAAATGCAGATCATCACTGCACCTCCTTGGCAGCCCTTGCAGTTAGAACAGGAGAGAGGCTGAGTGTTTGGTGGGCACAAGGAGGGACATAGGCTGCCCCCATGCCAATGTGAGGCTCTATGCCTGGACCACCAGAATGCCCACACTTGCCACATGACACCCTGGGCTCCAGTTTCTCTGTCTATACCATTCAGTGACCTTGAAAGGGCTTTTTATGATCTCCTAAGTTGGATTGTGAAGTGAGATGCCCTGTGCAGGAGAGTGGGCACAATACAGGATTTATGTAAAATCAACACTAACATATAAAAATCCACGCATGTGCATACTCCCTTGTATGTGTTAAGAATATCTCTGGGAGGTGCAGAGGAAACTGGGTTACCTAGTGGAAGGGACGGGGCCAGGCAGGTGGCTGGGAGGGTTTCTTGTCTGTGCCTTCCCATGCCGCCCTGTGCATTACCTAGTACTGCAGAGGTGGAGGGTATTTTTAAGGTCCTTTGGGAGCTTTGCTGGTCCCGAGGAACTGCCCCGAGGGTCCAGGAACCCATGGCAGGGTTTTGGGGTCAGGCAGGACAAAGACCACCCCTTGCTGTCATCTCCAGGGAGCTGTCATCCCCTGACCCTCACTCCAGCCCTTCAGCCTCTCTGCCTGGCCAGTTCTTCCAAGAAGCCCTCCAGAACCCTCCCACCATCCTTCCATGTGACCACAACCCAGCATTTGCACAATGTGTGGGGCCCAGAGTAAAACGAAAATTTGGGGCCCTTTTGTTCAGGATATGTCGTGGATTTAAAGATGGCGCCAGCAGAGCCTGACAACAGTGCAGGGGCCTTCTAAGCACAGGGACCTGGGTGACGCAGGGGTCACATGCCTGTGACCCACATGCCAGTCCCTGTCTCCCTCACCCAGATGTGGGCTCCTAAAGCAGGACCCCACCTGTCGTGTTCACAGGGCCCACTACACTGTGGCTGCTGAACAAAGGAGCGAGGGACGGAACCAAGAGTGGGCACGGTCTACCAGGATCGCCAGCCTGGACACGTTGGCTATGGCCCTGCTCTTGAGGGCCTTGGCCCTCTGGGCTGGAGGAAATCTGGGCTGGCTTCCTGGAGGAAGGTGCCTTGGCCTCAGGGGAGGCAGATGTTCTGTGTTCCCCTCCACAGCTGCCTGTGCCTCCTGAATCACAACTCTTACCACGATTTATCTGGAGTATAGCTGTGTAACTCTGATCAAGTTACTTAACCTCTCTGTGGCCTGGTTTCTTCATCTGTAGGAGCAGTGCCTGCTTCCCAGAGCTGTTCCTTCCTTCAAGGGTGAGTAATCTCTAAGCATGGAGGGTTTGGATCAGTGTCCAAACATAGTACAGCTCATAGCATCCATCAAGATTCCTCTGTGGTTTCTGGACTCTGAGCTCCAGCAGGGCAGCGCCCAGTTTGACTTCACCCTCCTGGATTCCTGGAGGCTCTAATCAATGCTGCCAGAAAGACCAAGGGCTGTGTTAGAAGTTACTCAACTGGCATGGGGAGGTGGCTTCCCCTGAAGAACATGCTTTGGGTCCTCAAGATGGACAGCAAGTGTCTGGGGTAGCAGGTTCCTATAGGAAGATTCTTTGGGGATTTACTGGACTCTATAGCCATGGGAGCTGGAAGTCTGCCCAGAGCCTGGCGGGGGTTCTCTAGGAGTTTGCGGGCATCACTAAAGCTCCCACAGCTCCCAAGTGCAGACAGTAAACCAGGGAAACCCTGGTGGGTAGGTTCCTAAGGGTCCCCAGGCTTCAGGATAGGAGGTGCAGAGGAGCTGCTCCTAGCTGCTGCTCCCAGGGTCTAAGCCTCACTGTTCAGGAAAGTTCCAGAGCCCTGGAAATAGATACTGGGCCCAACCCAGGGAGTCCAATCCCTGCTTCTCGCTCAGATTCCACCTAGCACTCAAAGCTGGCTCTGATGAGCCCAAATGACACAATGAACATCACTAGTCTCCCACTTCCCTGGAGCTGTTTTAGGGGAATGTTGAGGCTTGCGGGGCTGCCTGGAGGTGGTGGCACATGTCTCCATGGAGAGTTGGACTGCCTCCTACAGGAGCCCCTGGAAGATGTGGACAATCTGTCACTTAGGGCATATTTGGGAAGGAAGATGGAAGGACCCAAAGATGAGGAGAGAGTGACGGCACGGGGAAGCCACTGCCAGAGGGAAGGCAGGAGTTGGCTAAACAGTGCAGATAGAGTCAGAGTAGCTAGAACCAGCAATGGCTGTGACCCAGGGTGTGTGTCTACCTTGACTAGGGGAACACCAGCCTTTTTCTCTGCCTGGTCAAAAGCCCTCCTGTATCCCTTGCCTCCCCATTGAAAACTAGTGCCAGCCTTGCAACGGACCATTGCAGTCACCTCTCTTCCCCTTCATTCCTCTGTGTGGTTTGTTCTAAGCCACCTCATGGCTATCACAGAGCCCAGGTGTCCGTCCCATTCCCTGCACAGACAGGTGGGACCCCGTCCCTGCTTCCAAAGGGCATGTCCGTGTCTGTGTGTGATGTGCATGTGGTGTCTTTGGGGGTGTCTTAGGGAGTGTTGTGTCCTTGTGGTTTGCCTGTCTGTGCAGTGTGTGTGCACGTGTCCTGGGTGCCACTGTGTCCTAGAATAGCCCACTTGAGTCCATGCCCTTACCAACTGTAGGCTCCCGAAGGCAGGGCTAGTCATTCTGGTGCCCGCCATGTGCTCAGAACCCAGCACAGGTATAGCACACAGTAGGTGCTTGTTGCAGTCTATTCTGGCTGCCATTACTGTAGATTGGGTGGCTTATCAGCGACAGTCTAGAGGCTGGAGTGTGAGATCAGGGTGGCGGAACCCTTGGGTTCTGGAGAGGGCCCCCTTCTGGGCAGCAGACTGCTGGCTTCTCCCTGTGTCCCCACACAGTGGAAGGGATGAGGCAGCTCTCTGGCCCCCTTTGATTAGGGCACTGATCCCATTCATGACGGGCCCTTCATGACCTTATCACCTCCCAGAGGCCTCACCTAATGCCACTGCATTGGGATTAGGGTTCCATCATGAATTTTTGGGAGACACAAACATTCAGTCCATAGCGTGATAAGGGTGCTCAAATAAATAAGCCCACCAGGCCAGCTCACATGCCTGGAGCCCCGCTTGGGACTGCTTCATCTGGGTCCCACATCTGCAGAGCCTCCCTACTCACTGTTGGGGGCCCAGCCTGTCCTCCCAGGATCTGAGACTTCCTACACCCACAGCCCTTTGCTTCTGCCAAATTCCACCTTCTCCAATAACTGCCTCTTTCTCTCTAACCTTGCCCTGATTCTTCCTGCCTCCAGGGTGCCCCATGTGCTGCAGGAAGGGTGTCCCCAGACATTCTCCCCATCTTGGAAAGAGGGATCCCCCATTGGACTGCCTTCAGGGAGAGATGTGGACTTCCCCTGTGAAGAAGGGTGTTGGTGTCTCCTTGTGTGTGCTGAGTCTGAATCCTGACTCTAATGCCTATAACTGTGTGACCTTGAGAAAGCACTGCACCTCTCTGGGCAGCTGAAGGGAGAACTCCTGTGTGTGTGGCTGATGGCTCAATTGGCAAGGGACATTTGTGGGACTAGTCCGACTCCAGCTCAGCCTGGAGTGAGGCCCCCTGAGACTCTTGGGCTTTGGCATCCTTATCGGCAAATGGGGCTGAGGAACCTCACTTGCAGGGGTCTCAGAGGCCAGGTGAGGCAGGAACACCAGGAAAAAGGAGCAGTGACTGTCTTGCCTCTCCACGCCCCTATCTGGACCCAGCTCCCACTCCCCCTTGCTCTGGTTGGGCACAAGGTCTATGGACAATGGCAAGGTCAGGGTGAAGTGGGGTAGAGAGGGATTGCTGAAAATGAGAAGGGCAGGCAGGATGAGCTGAGGTGGGCTGGGACTGGGGGAGTACACCTGCCTTGTCCCCCAGCAGCTCAGGTGGGTGTGAGGTTGCAGGGAGCAGGTGCTTTCCTGGCCTTCTAGCAATGCTGCTCCCCAGAGCCCAGAAGGGGCTGTCACCCTCCAGGCTACCGTACAGGAGTGGAAATGCACCAGTGAAAAGGACCCTGTTGGGGTCCCCAGGGAGGAGTTGGAGCCATTGCCAGGAAGAGGTGAGAGACAGAGGACCTGAAACAACTGGGCAGGGGTCCATCCCTACTGCAGCACTCCAGCTGTTTGTTCCTCCTCACTCCCCTTCTTGGCCACCCCAACTTCCAGGCAGCAGGGAGGAGGGCAGGTTGTTGGGCAGACACACACCTACAGAGGGCCAGTGAAGAGACTTCTAAGCCCTCCGGGTCAGCAGGGGACTCCAGAATATGGAGGCTGGGTTCCCTTGGAGACCCACGCATGTGTGCTGGCCAACATCGGCTGTCCCTGGCGTGTGTGCACGAATGTTCGTGGCGTCCGTGTCTGTGGGGGTGTCTTGGGGGGGTGTTGTGTCCCTGTGGTGTGCTTGTCCGTGCTGTGTGCGCGCGAGTGTCTCGTGTGCCATATCCATGTGTGTCTCCGTGTGAGCGGCAGCGGCGGGACCTGGGGTTCCGCATTCTCTAGACACAGACTCCACGTTTGCCGTCTGTGGTCTGCAGAGGCGGGAACGGGGAGCATCGCGCGGGCGGAGTGGGGAAAGGAAAGGGCGCTGGGGCGAGCAGGGCGAGGTGACCAGACCCCGGGAGCGAGGTCGACCGGAACCCCCCATGGCCCCGCCAGCTTCCACCCTACGTGGCGTCCCTTCCCCTGCCTGGTCCCTGCCGGGGAGAACGTGCGGGCCGCGGGTGGGCGAGGCGCCGCCCGGGTTGCCCCGGCGGCCTCCTGGCGCCCGGAGCGCTCCTCCGGGACTCGGCCTCCAGTGCTCAGGCTGCCGCGCGGTTGCAAGTTTAGCAGTTTTGGGTTAACAACAAAGCGAGAGAGACGCTGGAGGCTGGGGGGAGAGGTGCGGCTTTCCCCAACCCCTACCCCAGACCCGGCCGTGAGCTCTGGTAGGCGCGAAGAGGCCGCAGGGCCCGAGCGGAGCGGGGCTGCCCGGCCGCCCGCAGCGCAGCGCGATAAGGGGGGGGGGGGGGGGAAGTTTCAGACCCTGGAGCAGGAAGCTGAGAAGTTTCGGCCGCGCGAAGCGGCGCCAAACCCAGGCCAACACTGCCCCCGCGTGGGCACCACGCGGAGCGGCAGCCGGCTGCGAGGCTGGGGCCCGTCGCGGCTCTTCGGGGGAAACTGAGGCTCAGCGACGGCGAGGTGGGCTGCGCAAGGCCACTGAGAGGTGCGGCAGAATCAGGTCCCCTCTGAAGCACGCGGACTTTCCAGGCACCAGAAAGGTTGGGTTGGCGAGACGTGAACAGTCCAGAATGGGTGACGCCGGGGAGAGGACATCCCAGGGTTTGAAACCCGCTCCAAGGCCCCAGGCCCCGTGGAGGGGCGGTTGTAGCATTGCCTCCTTTCCACCCCCGCAGGGTTCATGCAAAGTGTGCCTAGATCTATCAGCTTTCCTCTGGAGCCAGGCCTCCTCTTCACAAAAGGCCTCCCCCATCCACAACCCATCCTGCCTCAAGACCGCCCACCAACCACCGTTCAGCCCAAACCCCACCTGGAGCGGTTCAGTCCTTTGCTGTGGAAACTAAGCGCCTGGGCGGATTCCATGACTGTTTCCTCCCTGGCCAGGAGGTGGCGATAAAGATCCGGATCCTGGGCAATGGCGAGGGGGTAGAGGCGGGTAAAGGGCAACTTCAAGGAGAGAGGAGTGGGCTCAAACTTCCAGGGGATTGGAACGCAGGTATGGGTGCACTGGAGGTGCTGGGTCAGCGCCTGCCACTTTGTCGCTTACTACCTCCTGATAGTTTTCTTTTTTTTTTTTTTTGATACAGAGTCTTTGTCGCCCTCAGTAGAGTGCTGTCATGTCACAGCTCACAGCAATCTCCAACTCTTGGGTTTAGGCGATTCTTTTTCCTCAATCTCCTGAGTAGCTGGGACTACAGCCGCCCACCACATCGCCTGGCTATTTTTTGTTGCAGATATCACTGCTGTTTTAGCTGGCCGGGGCTGGGTTCTAACCCCCCACCCTCATATATGGGGGCAGCGCCCTACCCACTGAGCCACAGGCGCTGCCCCTGATACAGATTTAAGGTTGGTCTTGAACTCCTGGACTCAAGTGACTGTTCTGCCTCAGCCACCTCAGTAGCCAGGGCTACAGTTGGGTCAGCTCTCCTGATACAGATTTGGATATTGGCCCCCACTCTGTCCCCAGCCCACACAGAGGCTTCCTCTCCAGGGCCCAGGATAGTAAGAACATGGCCAGGAAGATGCAGAGGACTAACACTGTCCACACATAGGGCACTTTTCCCTGGGCTGGTATCGGGAAGGCCTCACCCAGTGCAGTGGTAGAAGGTCAGCAAACCGGCCGTTAGTGCCAAAGATGGAGGCTGGCATGGGTGGGGGTGGGAGGTGGTGGTTCTCCCAATTCAGGTCACCACAGGTGCCTGCTTCAGGTATAGGCTGATCTAGGTTGACAGAGGCTTGGTCCCAGGTTTGAGGTGTGTGGGCAGGGTCTCCCACCTTCCAGAAGTGGCGGTCACTTAGAACAAGCCCTGGGCCCTGATGGTGCTTTGCCCTACCCCTCAGCCTCATTCCACCTGTGATTCCACCCATTTTCTCCTCTGGCCCAGGAACCCTAAGATAAGCAGTCAGGTACCTGGAGAAGCTTGTACTTGAGACCTAGTGGCAGGCCCCAGCCAGCTGGGGTGTGTGTTTATTTGTGGAGCCAGAGGGTACCCTCCTCACTCCCTGGCCTGCTGGTGCTGCTGGGCGTGGGCTGGTGGGTTTTCATCTCTGAGCACGCTGCAGTGTCATAGATGGCAGAAAGAGCGGGTAGTCTTTGGGGCGGCTTCGCCTCAGGACTGACTGCAGCACCACACTGGGCAGGAAAGACCCCTAGAGGAGGAGGAGAACCAGCTGAGTGCTTCTGGGACTTCGGGGCAGGGCTGGGGCTCCCTGGCCCTAGCAGATTCTCTCTCCACCACAGATCTAGGGGGCAGCCCTAATTCACAGACGAAGAAACAAACGCAGAAATGCCCTACAGCCTGCAGGTGTGGCACTGCGATCTGAACCCAGCAAGCCCAGCCTAGAGACCACCCTCTTGACTGCTGCACTTTGAGGGAGACGCAGGTACACAATGCCTGACCACTGCACCCCCACGCTGAGTGTACTCCCAGCCTTGGCCATCCTGCCAAGGCTGTTCCTGGTGGTGGCTCCTGGCAGGTGCTCACCAGCTTCTGATTCCAGGAGCAGGGTGGTTTGCCCAACTTCGCCGGGATGTTGTGGGTGCCCAGTAAGTTCTGTAGGTCCCCCCGCTGCCTCTGGGTGGTGACTCTAGGGATGAAGGGCAGACTGCTATTCATAGGAGTGTCTTCAGACAAGTGGCCATGCAGCTCCTTGGTGGCCCTGGGGGAGACAGGACCCCATGGGTTTGATGTATCCTGAGTCCCAGGCCCACTCCTCGCTGGCAGGGCCCTTGAGGACCCAGACCAGCAACGTGCCTGCTACTGGCTGGGAAGGTCTGTAGGGCAAGGAGGGAGAACCCTGGCAATGCCCTTGAGTCCTGCCCTTTCCCTAGAGTCTCACAGGCTGGGGAAGTTCCAGCAGGAGAAGCTGGTCAGGGCCTCATCCCTGGCCCCCAGGTACAGGGCTTTGGGCAGAGTCTCTAGCCATCGCCCAACACTCCCGAGCAGTTGCTCTGACACAGCCGGCAGCCTGGAGGTCTGGTTCTCAGTGAAGCTCTGCCGGACTGAAGGAGAGAGGGCAGGGTGAGATCCCAACCAGGGAAAGGGCTCCTCCAGTAACCCTGCTCTCCCCTCCCCCCTCTGGCAGGCAAGGCTGGACACATCTCCATGATAATCCCAGACTCCCCAATGCCTCTTGGCTGCCTCCAGAGAGGGCTTGGGGTTTAAAACTACCCTGTGTGACTGCTCTGCCGTTATCACCCAAGCTGTGTCCCTCCCCCATACTCCACTCCTGCTGTAGCCCCGAACAGGCCCTCTTTTTTCTAGTGCAAAGGCAGGTCACTGCCCTCCATGGAAATCTCAGAGCCCATGCTGAGAATGCCAAAGGGTGGAAGGGGAGCTGCCTCAAGGCTGGAAGCCTTTCCTGACCAACAGCTGCCATTTGGGAGTGGCCAGGACCCCACAGCTGCCTCAGGATGGAAAGGGCTGGGGAACAGCAGACTATGGACCCGGTGCCCTGGAGTCCAAGCATAGGTCCTGTGCCATTCATTGGCTGACAAGGAATTATCTCCCATATGAGCCAACTGCCATTTGTGTGAAACTGTTTCTCCTGGGCTTGCCCTGTCCTTGGACTCCCAAGAGTGGCCTGGGGCACTCTGGCTTCTGTGTCACATACACACAAGCCTGTTCTGCTCTCGGGGACTTGTTTTTCCTCGTCAAACAACCAGAATTTGGGCAAAAATAACAGCTTCCATCTCCAACTTTCTGCAACTCTAAGTGGATGAGCCTGGATTGAAACTGCACATACTAGGTGCTCAATAAATAGCAGCAGGATGTTGACTACTGGAAGCCTTGGGGGCTCCTGGGTCCTGAGAATAGAAGCAGTGGGGCACATGGAGAAAGGTGGAGCTTGGGGAGGGGACACCAGAGCAAGGACAGGCACTGCTCAACTGCCTCTCAACACCCACTTTGGAAAGCTTGCTGGAAAGTGTGCAGAACAGAAGCCACTATGTCGGGGCTTGGTGGTTCTTAGCTTCTTTGTGGCCTAGGCAGTGGCAGCTTTCCCCAGAAGAAAGGTTTCTTCTTTTTGACCTTCCTTCAGCCAGGCTTCTGAGGTTTGCCTTCATGTATATGGGGGGTAGATATTTCCAGTGGCTTCTGGACCTCCTGGAGAAGGAGCCCTCTAGGCTGTGTGTGTGTGGGGGGGAGCACAGACATGGGCTGTGGAAGCTGTGGGTGCTGCTTCCCATCTGGGCAGATCCAGTGTGTGGGACTTCTTGGCAACAAGAAGTCCTTTGGTGGTGGCCAGACCTGGGCCACCATTTCAGCCACTCCCTAGTGCCACCCACCTTGGGACACCTCTGCTGGACCTCAGACCCTCAGTGGTTCTCAACCTTCCTAATGCCGCGACCCTTTAATATAGTTCCTGTGGGTTGCGACCCACAGGTTGAGAACCACTGCTCTACTTGGTCCTTGAAGGTCACTGTGACATCTTCTAGCTAGAACAGTTGGGGTATTTTGTCTTCAGGGTCAGTGATCTCTTGGCCTTTACAGGCTGGCCTCCACTCCAGGGGCCTGGGGCCATGGTCTCTGCCCTGTCAGCTCTGGGCTGGAACTTTCTGGAGTGCTGAGCCTCCCTATTCTGTCTGCCTACCTGCACAGCTGCGCTCCCAGTATCGCAGTGCAGTATCCCGTGAGGTCTCATCAGCAAATCGAACCCGGAGAGGGGAACACCGCCTGCGGGCCCTGGAGGCCTCCCCTGAGAGGTTTCGAGTGACCACAGCCTTGGGCTTGGGGATTTGTGCACAGTAGGGGCTGCTGAGAGAGGTGAGAGGGGCAGGAGCAGACAGGGCCTGAGCCCAAAGTCTCCACCTTGACCCCGACACCACATCCACTAGATCCAGACTCGCTGTGTGATCCTGGACAAGTGGCCTCCGCTGGTCTGTAAGCTGAGGCCACGGCATAATGCCCACCACGGCAGCCAGCCTTCTACTGAGCACTTCGTTTCTGCCTGGCAACAGATCACACAGGTAATATGCACCATCCCACCAAATCCCGGTCGCTCCCATGAACAAGTATCATTATCCTCATTTTATAGTTGAGGAAACTGAGGCCCAGAGACTTTTGCAACTTGCCCAAGGTCACACAGTTGTCAAGCATAGAGCCAAGGTTTACATTCTGGGGCAGCACCTGTGGCTCAAAAGAGTGTGGCGCCGGGCCCGTGCTGGAGGTGGCAGGTTCAAACCCAGCCCCAGCCAAAAACTGCAAAAAAAATTTAAAAAAAGATTTACATTCTGGTTCCAGAGTAAGCACTTTTACATCTCCAGCAAGTTAGCAGAGAGAAGATGCAAGCCAACCCAGGAGTCATGCAGTCTTGGGCTTTTCCTGACTCTCTAAGCCTCAGTTTTCTTCTCTGTAAATGGGGATGACCATGGTGCCTACTGTACAGGGTTGTGAAGACACGGAGTGCAAAAGTGTCCAGCCCAGTGTCTGCAGGGCTGGAAGTAAACATCTCTAATAATTCATAATGGAGCTGTTTCCCATTATGTTCCAGGCCAACCATGTGGCCTTTAGCAGATTGCCCCCAAGTCTCCAGTTTTCAGTTTTCTCCTTTAATTATCATAGGCAAAATAACACCATTCTCATATGAGTTTGGTGAGTATCAAGTGACTTATGTGAGCCTGGCACAAGGCTTGTGTTCAGTATCTTTTATATTTTTTATGTGGAATGGATAAAATTGTTCCACTTATCGTTATTAATTTCAGCCTCAAGGTCAAAGCCACAGGAGGGCCTTCTTGATCCACTGAAGGATCTGTTATTCAGAAATACCATATTTGATCTTAAGAATACACACATGTATATATGTACATCTATTGATCTGACCATTTATCTGGTATCGGCAGAGGGATGCTTTCCATCAGCCCACCCAAGAGCCAAGCAGCTGTGAGATGTCTACCACAGCACCTAGCCACAAGCTACTTGGTGTCCGATGGAGGCTGCTCTTGCTCTGCCTGCCCATCTGAAGTTTTGGCTTCTCCCCTTCAGGATTGCTGTGGCCTGTTTTAATGCACCCTGGTGTCCCCTGATGGACTACCAGGGAACCTCACACACAGCAAGGTGTTCAAGCACTTGCTCTTGAATCTGCAAGTCTGTGAATGTATCTATCTCTGCTTTTGCTCACATTTAAGAGGATGAATTTCATACTTTTAATTAAATCTTGTGAGCAGTAGTGTGCTTCCTTAGCCTGATTGGTTTAAACTTTCTGGGTTGGTAAATGTTTTACATTTTCAGCTTCTACTCTGAACCATCAGTGATGTCTGCCTGGAGTTTTTTTTTTCTGAGGCTCAGTGGGGAAATGTGCTGTAATCCATTAGTATTGTCTGGCATGGGCACAGTAGTAGGAGGAATAACAACATATGCCATATGCTTAGTCTCCCTGGTCTTTAAACTCATGGGCAGTACTCTTCACTCTTTACCCCTACTTAAGCTGTTTAATCCGGAGAGATTTTTTCCACTTTCTTTTCTGTTAGAACTACGGCATCTAGGCACCAGTAAGCTCTCATGCCCCGGTTCTTCTCTTACCTCTAACCCTTATTTTACTTCCCCCATTATTTGACATATAGTAAAACCTAATAAAAGTTAGAGAAAGAAATGGACAAGTTGCTGGTGGGATGGATAAAAGAATGGAAGACTGGGTGGGTGGGCTTATGGATGAACTAATGGGTGGACTAAGGAAGGGTCTGGATAGGATTAAATCATGGGAGGATGGCGGATGGATGGATGGATGGATGGGTGGCTAGATGAGTATGTAGATTTGTGGGTGGATTGTGACTAGACTAAGGATGAAAGTGTCCTGGATTTATAATAGATGGAAAGATTTGAAGATAGTTAACCATTAGATGCACAGATGGATGGACAGAAAAGTGGGAGTTCGTGAACAAATGAGTGATGGGCCAACTGGCTGCATGGATGGATTAATGGACTCACAGAAGACGTGATTCATCAGTGGGTGGGCAGATGGAGTCATGGGTTCGTGACAGATGGATGAATGGACAGGTTGGTGAACAGGCTGTAGAAGATCAGGCCATGGACTAGATGTTTGCAAGAGTGGATAGGTGAATGGGAGAATAGACACATGAATAGATTTACAAATGGATTATGAATGTGTTGCAGAAGACCTGATTAATGGATGGACGGATTCATAGATGAATTGATTAATGAATTTGGAATGGGTTGGTAGAAGACCCAATTTTGGGACAGACCTATGCACCAATAGATGTGTGGCTTCACAGATGGATTGTGAATGCTTGCTTCAGCAGAAGACCAAATGCACGGGTGGACACATGAATGGGTGGATAAATGGATAGATCCATAGGTGAAAGAGGAAAGAAATGCCCTTTCTCCCCACCCCTACTCATCACTCATCCCCTCCCATCACTCACTGGTTGACCTTGGTGAGTTGTGAGTGATCACCCTTTAGAGGCCCCAGGGTAGAATCTGATGGAGCAAAATCTTCTTAAGATTATCCCCAAAGTAGGCTGACTGTCCCCTCAAAGACAGTGGCTGGGGTCCCTCACCCTGGAAGCACTGATGGCAACCCTGTCTTGACCAAGAAGGAGACTGACACTTACCACAGGTCTGGGAGGAAAGAGCAGTTGGGACACTGACGAGACCTTTGGCAGTGCTCTGACACACCCCTTTGGTGTCGTGGTACTGAGGACGCTGGAGCCAGAAGGAGGTGGAAATGGTTGTGAGCCTTCGCTGCGGGGCAGTCCTTATTACGATCTTCCTACTTATAGGGCCTTGGGGGCGATGGTGGACCAGCCCTCAAGCAGGGATTGTGAGGACTCTGTGAGAGATACTCAGCTGACATTAGCATCCTTCTGAGCACTGGGCACCCCCCAGGAACCAGCTCGGCCCCGCCCCGCCCCGCCCCCTCGGGCCCTGGGCTGGGCCTCACTCTGTGGCTCAGTGGGCTCCTCGCACTTCTCCTGGAGCTGTCGCAGGAACTCGCGGAACCTGCTAGGGAGGAACTCTCCTAAGAGGACGCCAAAGCAGCCAGGGCCCTCCCTGGCCGCGCCCCTCCTGGTGTACTGGCACTGTCCAGGGCCAGGACGCCCGGGCGCCGATCCCCGGGACGCGCTGGCGGACAGCAGGGGTGGCAGCAGCAGGGACTCCAGCACGCTGCGCTTCCTCTGTGTCTGCGGGGGCACTGGGGACCGGACGGGCGGGCGCGGCGTGGGGATCCTGACGTCCTCCCGGGGCTCAGCGTCCCAGCCCTGCCACCACGCGGTGCCACCCTCACGGATCCTGGAGCCCGCTGCATCCCGCGCGTATCGAGCGGCTCGGAGCTCGGGCGGGGTCAGCCTGGGCAGCCGCGGGTCTCTCCGTCGCAAGTCGCCATCAGCGGGGTACCTCTTGCGCGCCTTCTGGGCCCCCGGGTTGAGCTGACACCGGAACATGTTCGGCCCTGCTCAGCTCAGGGCATCCTCACGCCAGCGGGGGCGGGGAGCGCCGTGTGAGGTGGGGGGCAAAGACCTGCCCCGGGCCATATTGCCCAGAGCCGGACAGAGCAATAACGGGGGACTCACGCTACTGGCCGGCAGACAGTGAGGGGCTCAGGCTGGAGCTCCCTGAGCCTCTGTTTCCTCACCTGAAAAATGGTGACGGCAGGAGCACCCACCTTTTTGGTTTGCTGTGACGTTTAAATGAGCGAATACCTGTCAGCCTCTTAGAACAGTGCCAGGCACGTTGTACGTACGTAAAGACTAGCTGCCATTCTTATTTTAAAATTATTATTTAGGATTAGTTTTGGCTTCACTACTTACCAGCTCTGTAACCCTGTGCAAGCCAATTAACTTTTCTGTCTTGTCTCAGCGTTCTGGTCTGTAGAATGGGGTAATGCCCGCGCCTGCCTCTTCCTTAGAGTGAAATGGTTTCTCGCTGGTTGAGCGTTTAGCCCAGGCTGGTACGTCCAGATGTTAGTGCTCTACTGGAAACTTAGACGAAAACAGACCTGAGCAGCAGTCCCCCAGTCCTGGTGGTGCCTCAGAGCCCCTTGGGTGGGGAGCTTGTTGAAAATAAGGATGACTTCCCCCCACCTCCCACCCCAGATGCTGATTCAGCAAGTTTGGGGTGGGGCCAAGACAGATTTTTTAACAGACTTCTCCTTTGGTAGGTAGAGGCCTAGTCCCACCCACAGTTCTTTTTTTTTTTTTTTTAAGTTTTTTTTGGCTGGGGCCAGGTTTGAACCCACCACGTCTGGCATATGGGACCAGCACCCTATTCATTGAGCCACAGGTGCCACCCCTCACCCCCAGTTCTGACACTGAAGGTATCTGAGCCCACTTCCTTTCCACACCACACTCCCAGGTTGCTGTCAGCTTTGAGCTGGTTCCTGGGTGGTGTCACACTCACCCTGGTGGATTTTCTGGGTAGGGCCACAGAAGGTCTCATGAGTTCAGAGCCCCCTACCAGGCAGGCCAGTGCTTGGGAGAGCCCATCTTCCTTGACTGATCCCTTTGCCAGCCCCTCCCTGCTGCTTCTAGGGGCCTCTCCAGGGTCATTGTGATCCGTCCCTCACCTCTAGCCACCTAAGCAGCAGTGAGCACTGAGGACTGGAGCCAAGGGCAGGGCTTTGGTGCCCCAGCCATGGCTGCAGTCACCAGAGACTCCTGATCAAGGCATCCAGGCCTAAACCAGAGAGGGCAGGACCCAGAACGGGCCACTCATTCCAGATCCAGGAAACTCAGATGGGTCATGTTTGGTTGGGTGACTGGATAAATTCTGCCTCAAATCTGGGCAGTAATAATATTGGAGACTAAGAGACCCAATTCCAAGTCTATGATCTACTTCTCTTTGCTGTGTGATGCAGGCCAGGTGACTCCCTTCTCAGGGCTCCATGATAAAATGGACTGATGGCCTATATGACTCTTGGCTGGGAGGGGGGCAGGAGGAAGTTCACACCATTGTGAAACTCAGGTGGAGGACAAGGATAGTTTAGACTAGGGTTTCACTGGCATGGTATTATAATTTTATAAGTTGAAAATGACAAAATGACTTTGTAATTCAAATTACATGGTGTCTTACTGGAAGAGGCATCAACAAATATATATTCTATTTTCTGTTTATGTTCCTCAACCAGGATAGAGGGGTGTACTTCTTTGGCAAGTTAGGAAATTGAGTGGGAGAGGCAGAAATTTTTGTATTTATTTAAAGTGTATGTGAGTTTTAAGAAATGGTAGAGGAACATCAGATCGTAGATGGTTTCTAAAGAGCCCTCCAGCCCTTGCCCACTGTAAACATTTATTAACTACTATGTGCTAGGTGGGCTTGGGCATTCAGAGATGGGAGAAGCTTTGCGGTCAGGGTGCTGTCCAGATTCTGAAAAGAACTGGGAGCCTGGGTTTGGGGAAGAGGCTTTCTCTTTGACAGGAAATAAGGTAGAGGCAGACTTTGGGGCATGTGACAGCTTGGATCAGAGCTGTCCCCCCAAAGAGGATTCTAGACACCTCCAGCAATTCAATTACCCAGATCTATCCCCTTTCCTTAGAGACATGGAAAATGAAGCTTGGGAGAGGGGTCCAGACCAGGGGAAGCAGGTATATGCTAGAATAGTCTACAGGGGATGCTGGATAATATGTACATAAACAGATTTGGGGGATTCAACTGCAGGTGGGGCTTTTCAGCACCCCCTCTCCCCATAGCTTTCACTGCATTACAGCAAAGACATTTTAAGCACTTCCTGTGTGCATCACCCAGAGAAAGGCATTGTAAATCTAATACTAGGATGTTAATTAAGGAAAAATTAAGTTAAGACAAATATATTCACTGTAACAGCTTCTGTTTCTTAAGAACCCACTACAAGCATCAGGCTGAAATGCAATATCCCACAAATTTAATACTTAAGGACGTCAGAAGCTGAGCAATTATTCCATCTGTCTGGCAGAAGAGGAGAATGAAGAGAGGTTAACAGGGCCTACCTACTCCCAAGCTTGCGAGTCCATCACAGCTACTTCAGAGACTGCTTTAGAATTTCCATGTAGGTGAGGATTCCAGGGAAAGGCTACCTTTTTGGAATGGAAACTTCATAAACAATCTGATTGTTTGGGAGTGGCAAACCCCAGGTATGAAAGCCCAGTTATTTCATTTTCTTTACTTTTGGGGGTTGGTATATTATTTTAAGATGCTAATGGTGATGGGTGGACTTGAGGTTAAAAGCCTTTTTTCCTTTTTTTAAACAGTTCAATCTTTAAAAACTCGTTCAATCTTTAAAAGCCCAGCCTTGCAGCCTCTGAATGTACTAGTGCACGTGCTGGAGGTGGGGAGAGGACGACGCGTGGATGGTCAAGTTGGGGAGATCCCTTCCAGAGACCCAAAGTCAAATCAGATCCAGAGCTGGAGGGACTGGGTGAGATGGAGTGGGCGGGGCCATCAGTAGCCCCGCCCCGAGCGTACGGAAGTGACGTTGGCGGACAAAGGCAATGCGCGCTGGGAGGTGTGGCGTCTGGTCGTGGTTCAGGCTGCTTGGGCTTTTGGGGTTGCCGCCGCCGCCGCCGCCCTCCCCCACTTCCTCTTCTCTGGCTTCTTCTCCTGGGTCCCGGGAGTCCCTGCCCGGGGTGAGTAGCGAGAGGCGATGCTAAGGGGAGGCAGCCCCGGGAGAAGGGAGGCCGCGACCCCCAACTGCCTCCGGCTCGTCACATGACCCAAGCGCGTGCGCGCATGCTGGCCGGAGCACCACGTGCGCGTCTCCAAAAGGTCCACCGGCGGGACCTGAGCAGGGACAACCGGGTTCCATGGCTGGAGATAGCGGATAAAAGCCAAGACACCTAAAGCCTGGGTGGGCCATTCCCTTATACCTGTTTCCAGGCTGCAGCAAGTCCCTTTCTCTCCCTGAGCTTCGTTTCCCTTCTGAGAAATATACGTATGTAAGGAGAGCACCCACTCGGAGGTTGAGTGTGAGGAATCAGTAGATGTACAGCTCAGAGCCTGGCAGAGTTAAAGTCTGTGGCATAGCAGTCGGTATCGTATTTTACCAGTGCGCCCCGCCCCGGGTCTGGCCTGACACAGATGCGGCTAACAAGACAGCCGCCTCCAAGAGTTCTTGGGGCCAAGGTCAGCCTGTTTGCAAGGAGGCAGCCATATCGAAAAGCCTAGGCTTTGCCGTCCTCCAACTGTGAGATCTTTTCTCTTACTGGAGAAAGACCTTGGGTCTTCGTCTGTGCAAGAGGGGACTGAAACTGAAACTGGTGGCGTCAGAGGGCCTGAAGGTGGGGTGGGACAGTGTAGAAGATGGTTGCGATGTGCAGAATGATTGCCTTGGGAGATGAGATGAGTTCCTGGGAGGAACCAGGCCTGGGATTAGGAGCCTGGATTCCTTCCTGAATTCTGTTCCTGGTTCCATGTATGTGTTTTCACACACTTTGGTGTGTCGGTTTTCTGTCTGTAGACTGGGGGCTGTGAGAGGCTTGGAGGTACAGATGGAAATGTTTTGATGAAGGTCAGAGCTACAGACTTCACAAGGAGAGCCTCTCAGAAATCCCTGCTTTGGTTCAGTGCTTACATGGAGGGAAAGCTCACTCCCCAGCCCTGCTGATTTTCAGAGCTGTTTGAGTCTGTTGGATACTAGTAATGATCCCTTAGGTGCATCTGACACTCTACAGTTCATGTGGCATTTCAGTGCATTTTTCTCACTTGATTCTCACAATTGGCAAAATTGACAGGAATTTCCTTTGACAGAAAAGCTCTCTAAAGCTCAAGAGAGAATCGGTGCCTGGCACTGTGTGGAGCACTTTAAGCTTTTCATATACACATTTAATCAGCTCAGCCTTTCTGTACAGCTAGCGTCACTGTACCCACTGTAAGAGAAACAGGATGGTGAGGTTAAGTGTCTTAATCTGAGCCTACACAGCTAGTGAGCAGGGTTGAGCTTCACACCTGGTTCATCTCACTCTCTCAGAGCCTTTTAGAATTTTCTGCTACCTTTTTTTTTTTTTTGTCTTATCTCCCACTCTCCTATTTATTTATTTATTTATTTTTGTTGTTAAGACTGAGTCCCCCAGGGTGGTGCCTGTGGCTCAAGGAGTTGGGTGCTGGCCCCATATACTGGAGGTGGCAGGTTCAAACCCGGCCCCCGCCAAAAACTGTAAAACAAAAAAAGACTGAGTCCCACCCTATGCCCTGAGCAGAATGCGGTGGCATCATAGCTCACTGCAACATCAGACTCTGGGCTGTGGGGATCCTGCTGCCGCAGCCTCTGGAATACAGGTGCTCATAGCAGCGCCCGGTTGGGTTTTTCTTTTTTCTGTTCTTTTTTTTTTTTTTTTTTTTTTTTTTGAGATAGAGTCTCAAGCTGTAGCCCTGGGTAGAGTGCTGTAGCATCACAGCTCACAGCAACCTCAAACTCTTGGGCTTAAGCGATTCTCTTGCCTCAGCTTCCCAAGTAGCTGGGACTACAGGCTCTCTCTACAAGGCCCGGCTATTTTTTGGTTGTAGTTGTCGTTGTTGTTTGGCATGCTGGGCTGGATTTGAACCCACCAGCTTCAGTGTATGTGGCTGGCGCCCTAGCTGCTTGAGCTGCAGGTGCCAAGCAGTTTCTTTTTTTTTTTTTTTTTAAATGAGTCGGGGTCTCACTCGCTCAGGCAAGTCTTGAACTCCTGAGCTCAAGGAATTCTCCCTTCTCAGCCCCTGCAGTGCTGGGATTACAGGTGTGAGCCACCACATGCCTGGCATCCCTTTCTTTTTTATAGAGCGCCCCATCATTGTCATGTGTTCACCTGCTGTTCAGGGAGAATGGGCAGGCTGTGAGAGGGAGGAGGTAAAGGAAACTTTAAGCAGGCTTTTGCCTCCTGTTGCTTTCAGACGGTTTCTTAGAGACTTACATGAGGAGGATGACATGAGTGTGCAAATGTCACCCCGTGAGTTCAAGCACAATTCTCTGCCATGGATCCTGGGGAGAAGGGAAGTAGTGGCGGGGGCAGCTGCCTGGGTGTTGCTGTAAACAGCATCCCCTCGTAGGGGGATGAAGAGGCCAGGTGACTGAAAGGTGAACGATTACCGTATATACTCGAGTATATACGGTACATCTACCCGCTGAGCAGACAATTTACTATGAGCAAGGGGTTTCGTCTCCGAGCCAGCCCAGAGTGTACACAAAGCCAGGCTGTGCCCCTCAACCCTTCCCAGGCCCTGTAGCCTCAATGCTCTGGAAGAGTATAGGAGCACTTCCTGCTGTGTGCTGTTCCTTCTGACTCCTAGCAACTCCAAGCCCCACTCCAGTCTTGCGCCTGGAATCATGCTTATTAAGGAGTCAGCTGTTAGGGCTAATGTCAGCTATGCTTGCTGTTTCCCGATCTAGCTGTGCCTCCCTGGCTTGTTCCTAGAATCTGCATGTAAGTGGAATTCTTATAAATTAGATTATCCAGGGGACCTTGACATTGAAAAGAATCGAGTTGTAAGGCTTTCAGAAAAGCAAAAAATTACATTGTCAGTAATAGCTGTCAGTGTTACCAGTTTTGAGTGGTTGGACTTTCATCTGCAGGATTTTCTTAAAAATTGGAATGTCAGCTGTGCAAAGTGGCTCATACCTGTAATCCTAGCACTCTGGGGAGGGGAGCAGGCAAGGCAGATAGATTGCTTGAGCTCAGGAATTCAAGACTAGCCTGAGCAAGAGTGAGGCCCCATCTCTACTAAAAATAGAAAAAATTAGCCAGGCATTGTGGAGGGCACCTGAAGCCCCAGCTGCTTGGGAGGCTGAGGCAGGAGGATTGTTTGAGCCCAAGAGTCTGAGCTTGCTGTGACCTATGACATCATGGCACTGAACCCTAGGGCGACAGTGAGACTCTGTCTAAAAAAAGAAAAAAAAATGCCAATGGCTATAGCTGCACAAGGCCCATTACTTTATTTGTTCGACAACCAAATTAGTAAATGCCCACCTCTTATCAGGAAGTGGGCTACTGTTGTACAAGGTAATGTCCCTGCCGCCTGGGAAGCTTGCCTTTTGGGAAGGGAGGCAGACAGATAGGCAGAGAAAGCACAGCCTGGTAAGTGTTGGGGCCCAAATTTATTTTATTCATTTGATTGGAAGTGAACGTTTTTGAATACCTGTGTGTCGTACGGGATGCAAGAGAAATATATAGGGATAAATCTTGGATGTTGCCCTTGCTCTGGAGGAGCTCTTAGTCCTCTGGGGAGATCAGTTTGAATACAGAACCTTCAGTTTGCCAACACCAGTGGTTGGTTAGAGAGAGGGTTTAGTGAAACTGGGAGTTCTGCTGGTGTATGGAAAAGTGGTTTTGACACTGTCCCCAGCTTGATGGATGGAGGATCTGTGATATGGTAGTCATGATACCTGTTGGCAGGCAGCCCAGTTGGCCTGGGTCCTTAACCCCATCAGACCCCACAATGTAAGTAGCTCTCAAACCCAGCTATGTAGTGACAATCAGGGTAGGGGCCCTTTTCTTGGCAGGCCTGCTTGGCATGAGAGTCCATTCTCCCTAGCAGTGTACCACTTTTCTTTTCAGGATGTAGCTCTAGGTGCTGGACAGTGGTGTGGGGGCATTGTGTTGAACCAGGAGGTGCAGGCCTGTTATCCCAAAGGGCTTCTATGATAGGTGCAGTGATTGTAGCTTTTCTTCATCTTGGCCTGAAACCCTTGTGCCTGAATGGTGAAGTGAGGGATCGGTCTTCAAGGTGACTCAAGAATCTGAAGAGGGAAATCAACAAGCCTCTCTCTGGACACAGTAAATGGGTTCTACTAAGTGCAGAAAAGTGGCAAAAAAGATCCTAAGTGCTACTAAGTGGCAAAAAAGATCCTAAGAAACCCAGACCCTGGCAGGGCAGATGGATGTCATCAGCTCTCTTCCAGCTCCTCTGAGGGCTGGTGTTGACTGTGTATGTGAGGAATGAATGCCCAGAGGTGCTGAAGGAGCCATGTCTGGGGATGGAAGGGAGGGCCCCATCCCATCTGTTCTTGGCAGCCACGGCAGGCCCTTCCCTGGTGCCCCCCTGGCTGGCAAGGTCTCTGGAAAAGGCTGACCAGTGACAGAGACAGAATTGCATCAGTTAGGAGCATTCTTGAGCTGTTTGGCTGGGCCTGCTGCTTCTGGAAGGTTCCTTCTCAGGACAAGTTTGGAATACAGTTGAGCACTGGGGGATAATAAATGTGACCAATGAAAATCCTTCAGCTTTTCTCATGTTTTACTCCTTCCCTCTTTCTAGTCTGTAAATCATGGATCAGCAGCCTTGGGCTCCTCCTCAGGGCACTTTTCTTTTCTCCCTGACTGCCCTCAAAGCCTTTAAACTATTCCCTGGTCTTGGGGGTTTTACACTTTTATTTGTTTTTAAGGCCATACCGGAGCTCCACACGTTGACTCTTGACCCTGCAGCTCCGGGGATCAGAGGCTCACCACAGCTCGGTGAGTATAGAGTACAGCCACTGAATTCCTCAGGGAAGGGATGTGACCTTGTGTCTCTCCCTGACATGACGGGGATAGGCTGGCTCCATGTGGCATGTGGGGCCAAACTGTCATCCCTCTCCTGAAGGGTGTGGTGGGCCTTTGCTCTGCTGCCTGGGCCCATCCATGCTGTTGTTCCCTCTCTGTCTGTCCTGGCAACAGTCTCCTTACCTGTGTCTGCTTTTGCCCCTGGCCCCTGCTGTTTACCCAGTTGTCAGAAGTTTTCAGAAGCGCAGATCTTCCATGCTGCTCCCCACTTACTAGGTGGTTCAAGTTCCATTGTTCTTCAGGGTTAAGTCCACACAACTAAAGTGGATCCAGAGGACCTTAAGTTTCTAGTCTCAAGGGCTCTGCGCATACTTTTCTTTCAGGAGCATATTCTTGTCTCCTGCCAGCTCTTGCCCCTCTGTTAAGTTTCGGCTTCTGTACCACTTCTTACCCCGCGCTCCCCTCAGATCTCACTACATCACCCTTGGTAGGGTGCTGTGGCATCATAGCTCACAGCAACCTCTAACTCTTGGGCTTAAGCAATTATCTTGCCTCAGTCTCCCAAGTTGGGACTATAGGCTCCCGCCGCAATGCCGACTTTTTTTGTTGCTCTTGTTGTTGCAGTTGTCATTGTAATTTAGCAGGCCCCAGCTAGGTTCGAACCCACCAGCCCTGGTGTTTGTGGCTGTCGCCCTAACCACTGAGCTACAGGCACGGAGCCTTCTGTATCACTTCTTGAGGGATCCTTTCCCTGATCCCCACTGAGTCGGCTCCCTCAAGTGGGAAGCCTTTCTAGCATTCCGCTCTTCTTCCTTGCCCCCCACAGTTGTAGTTATGTGTGTTTGTATAGTTGTTTTCTGCCTGGTTGTGTTCCCAGTTCACAGCACAGTGCCTGGCAGTATCCCTGTTTTTTGTTAAGGAAGGACTGTACCCCACATGAGTTGTGTTTGTGCTGAGTGGAAGGCAGCAGGTGTGTACTCCTCAGGGCCTCCCCAGGTCTGCTGTCACACCTGCTCTGTGGTGTGGATCGGGGTTGTCTGTCTGCTGGGCCAGAGGTCAGAGTCAGGTGTCAGGTAGCGCATGTCAAGAACTCAGAGCCAGGAACCCAGGGCTCCTGCTTTGTGCCGTCATCCAGAGGGGAGAGGCAGATTTGGGGATTCTGTACATTCCTCTGTGCCGGGCAGGACTGTGTGTCTTTTGAAGCCTGGCGTGAGACTGCCCCTCTATCTGCAGGGCCTTTCTGCCGAGTCCTTGGCTGGGCTGACTTACTCCTCTTTTCCTTATTCAGGAGGTGCCATTGCTCATCGTGGTGCTTGAGTGGAGCCTTGGTTGGTGACAGCATGACAAGTGAGGTGATAGAAGATGAGAAACAATTCTATTCAAAGGCCAAGACGTACTGGAAGCAAATCCCACCCACAGTGGACGGCATGCTTGGGGGGTACGGCCACATCTCCAGCATCGACATCAACAGCTCGCGGAAGTTCCTGCAGAGGTTTTTGAGGGTAGGCAGGTCTGGTGTGCTATCCAGGAGAGGCTGTGGCTCTGGTGTCATCTTTACACTGCTACAGTCTGGCTATCTGTTGGTACCTGCCCTAAGGCCTTAAGGAGTTGGGGCAGTGGGGTGACTTCAGGTCTGTGGACTTAGCCGCAGGGTTACCAGATGCAAGTTGGCTGTTATGGCAGAATTGAGGTGCCAGAATGGGGCAGACTTCTCTCAAACTGTTCAGTTTTCCTGGGGATGAAACCCTTGCCATCCTACCTTGTCCGTGGGCATTGGCTGTTCTGCCAGGTGCAGACTCCTAATTACTATGGTTTCCACCACACCTCTCCCACCCCCCGGGGCCTGACCCTTTTTCGTCTCCCTTGGCCAGCCCAGATGCTGGTGCTCGGCCCCCTGCACCCAGCATCTCCGCTCTACCTGCTTTCCATCTCCCAGCCCCGTTCACTACTTGTCCCTTCATTTTCTGTCTGAATTCTTCTCTGCTATTGTTTCCCTGGGGTCTCAGGAGAGAGATTAATGTGTCTGTTCAAGCTATCACCTTGAAGTAGACATGGCGACTGTCATTTTAGAAATGTGTGGCCCAGAAAAGGAATGTCCTATGTACCCACCCACCCCACCCCACCCCACCAGCTTGTACTGGGTCCTGATTTGAGTTTCATTCCCAGGGGGGCTTATGAGGAAGGGGACCTTTGATAGGTCATATTCCTTCTCTGCTTTTAGGAAGGCCCAAACAAGACAGGAACGTCCTGTGCCCTGGACTGTGGTGCTGGCATTGGCAGGATCACCAAGCGGCTGCT
Source organism: Loris lydekkerianus (assembly GCA_963574355.1). Lineage (NCBI taxonomy): Eukaryota > Metazoa > Chordata > Mammalia > Primates > Lorisidae > Loris > Loris lydekkerianus. The sequence goes on along the minus strand of CAUYPK010097096.1, from coordinate 9,358 downwards.
CTTGCCACTGTTCAGGGAGGTGGATATGGTTGACGTGACAGAGGACTTTCTGATTAAAGCCAAGACCTACCTGGGGGAGGAAGGCAAGAGGGTGAGGAACTACTTCTGTTGTGGTCTCCAGGATTTCAGCCCGGAGCCAGACTCTTACGACGTGATCTGGATCCAGTGGGTGATAGGTGAGGGTCCTACTGTCTTCCCCACCCACTTGTGTGTCTTCTGCCACTTGAGTTACCCACGTGGTCTTGGGAGCTGGGGCTTTGTGCTCCCGCAGTAGGCAGGCAGCAAGGATTCCTCCATTCTCCCTGCATATCTAGGACTCTGGGAGACTCTGCCTAAAAGGTACACATCCTCCTCCTGGGTTTTGTTTCAACTATCTGCTGCTATCCATTTGGGGGCAGTTTTCTGTCAAGTTTTTAAATGGCCAATAACTGTATTCAAAGAAACAAAAATAAGTTGTATGAGGGTTTCTTAAAAAAAAAAATTAAAAATTTAACCCTTGGCTGCCCCTGCTGTTTGCAGGAAGTAATCCCTGCTTTGACAACCCGCCGTGTGTGCTCAGCCTAATGGCACACCTGGAATGTTACGCCCTGGTGGCAGGCCATTGCACTAGTCAGGCACCTGCAAGGTGGGCAGCAGCACAGCTCTGCTGTGGACATTCTGGGTCTAGCCCTGTTATTTTCGGGTTCCAAGAATCTTCTGGACTGTGAATGTAGGGAAGGAAGTCTGCCTGAGACCACCTGGAGTCCCAACACCTGATACCATGTGCACACCCCTGACCTAGGCCTGCGGGGTGGCAGTGTGTAGGTATTGGGCAGGGTCAGCTTTGTGCTAGTGTGCCTCTGGGTAGGTGTTAGCAAACCCCTCAGGTCTGTTGCGAGCCAGCAAGGCCGTGTGCGCGCCAGATGCTGGGCACAAAGGGCGGGCTCAGCCGTGGCTGAGAACTGCATCCCATCCAGTGGCTTGCTTATGTTTGCATCTTTCCCCTGGTAACCTCGCCTCTGCCCTTCCCAGGACATCTAACCGATCAGCACTTGGCTGAGTTCCTCCGGCGCTGTAAGGGGGGCCTCCGCCCCAATGGCATCATCGTCATCAAAGACAACATGGCCCAGGAGGGCGTGATCCTAGATGATGTGGACAGCAGTGTGTGCCGGGACCTCGAGGTGGTCCATAGGATCATCCACAGCGCGGGCCTCAGCCTCCTAGCCGAGGAGAGGCAGGAGAACCTCCCTGATGAGATCTACCATGTCTACAGCTTTGCCCTGAGATGAACTGGGGCTGGCAAGAGAAACTGAGGACCCACGGCCCAGGTGGGGGTTGTTAGCAGTTGCACAAGATGCTGGCTCTACATTGATGGCTGTAGAGTGTTGAGGCCACTAAATATACCTGTCTGCCCTCCACTCACGATACAGACTCTTCTTGTAAAGGCAGGTGGGGCCCATGGGAGGGGCGCTACCGAATCTGCAGGGAGGCTGGAGCCTGGCCCCCCTGCACTTAGAGGTGGGGGCTGGGTGATAGGGTCTGGGGACCAGCAGCCCATGGGGCTCCAAATGCTCCCCACAGGAATGCAGTCATCTCACCAGAAGCTGTTCCTTGGTCTCCAGTCTTGCCTTCCAACCATCAACCTAGCTGTCATGAGAGGAAGGGGATGAGCCTTAATTTAGTGGCTGAGGACTTGAAGAAGTGCCATCTTTACTTGGGGGAGGAACAGAGCTGGGCTTGTGAGCATGTCCAATTGCTGCTTGTGGGTGTGTTTACATGCCATGTCCTCTTTGTAATGGGGTCTTAGTGGCCTTCAAGTGATGGTCGTAACAGCCTATAGCTAGGGGAGGTCTGTGGCCGCATCTTCACTGAGCTTGGGGCTCCTTCTTAGTGGGCATTTTCATTCAGAAATAAAAGGGGTGAGCCCTTCTACTATGAAGGTCTAGCCAGTCTGGAGTGGTGCTTCTTTATGGGGACAAGTGTCACACACCCTGTCCCTCCCAAAGGCTGCATCTGCTCCTGCCTACCACGTTCCTTCCTTACTGGCTGCTATGATCCTTTATCCTGAACTGGGGAGGAGGAACAGAAACATCATACAAGGACATGGAAGGCCAAGAGAACTGGTTCAGTTTTATGATATAAATATATCATTTAGTTACTTCAGCTTTGTCCCAAAGGCATTACACAATCTACAATGGCCAGTGTGACTTGGACGCAAGTTTATGAGCCCTCCGCACTGGGCAGTGCGGTCAGCTCTGTCTTGGTGGCGTGCTCTGTTAGGTGAGCCCCTCACAAAGCAAGACACTTGTGAAAGAGCTGTCCCTGGTGTGCACTCATGATTGCTTTTTAGCAGAAGGCATGGTCCCCAGGACCTTGGGCTTGGTGCAAGTAGAGCTGCCACTAGAGCACAGCCCTGGTAGGCGGGGCCCCAGGTGACCCAGCTCCTGAGCTCTAGAAGGTAGCAGGGTTCAGCTCAGCTTCCAACACAGGGAGATGGGCCCATGGTGCCTTCTCCCCCAGTTCAGCAAAAGCACTTCAGTGAGTGACAGAATCTGGAATGAAAAGAGGCAGCAATAGGACCTTGCTGGGTGGCACCCACAGGACACACCCTGGCTTCATTCTGGCTCCCGCTGAGCCTCTGTGCAGGACAGCAGATTGCTGCAGCTCTTGGGAATGCTCAGATTCGGCACTTCCCTCAAATTCAGAGGGTATAACTGGTCCAAAATCTAAACCCTGTCCTTTTTTCCAATGTGGCTTGAGATTTGGGGGATACTGCCGGAGGGAAGAAAGAGGGACAGTTTCCCTGGAAGACAGAGCCGCACCTTTTACCATGGGAGGATTACAGCATACCTGGTATGCTCTAAGGATGCAGCTTATCACTCACTTCAAAAGACCCTCCCTCAAGACCAAATCCATCACAGGTTGACTTAAGCTGCACAGATCCTCATTCCTTTTAGTCTAGTAGCCCTGTCAGATGTCATCCTCAAGGGTGCCGCTGTGCTCACTGAGAAGGTACCACTTCAGCCTGTCAGGCAGAGGCAGAGCTTTGACCTTCACATCCACGGGCCATGGCTGAAGGTAGAGGCGGATAGAGACACGGCACAGGTGCTTGAGGGGTGGGGGATAGCTCTCCAGCTGCCTCAAGGAGAAGTGGAGGGCCTGAATCTTTTCTGCCAGGCTTCCCACAGGGTGGATATTGAAGTTTTCAGGCAGCTGGAGTTTCTGGGAGTTGGTCACCATGAGATCCAGCACAGTCTCGGCTTTGCGCAGGAGGTCCACGTGGCTCTCGTCTTCAGCACAGCCTGGATGGGAACAGAGCCTCTCAAAGATGATGTGAAAGCCAGACCAGCAGGATGCACCATGGAGGGAACAATTGTAGGCAGCGCCAGACTCCAGGAGGAAGCGCAGGAGAGGGAAATGCAGCTTAAAGCTCTTGAGGCAAATATGGGTGAGGGATTCGTGGGCTGGGCATTCGCTGGGATCTGCCCCATGAGCCAGCAGCAACTGTGTTACTTGGAAGCAGAAGCGGTTGATCATTTGGGCTTCCTCTTTATCCCCTCCCACGGTCTCACCAAGCAAGAAGATGATGCAGGTGAATACACTGTCCCCGTCTTTGGTGGTAGCCTTGACATCTGCCCCTAGAAGAGCCATCAGAATAACAGAAGGCCTTCAACCCTGACAAACAAATCTACACATTTAGAGTTGGGGAGAGCCCATAGAAAGTGATGTGCGGTGTGAAAGGGTGAGTCTGGGGAACACAGGACAAGCCTCACCTCCTTCCAGTAACAGTCGGATGTTCTCCGTGTTGTGGATCTGCACCCCATCACTGCTGGCCAAAGCATGGAGCAGGGCAGTCTTTCCTAGTGAGGGAGGGAGGAGGCGTGAGGAGCGGGTGGCCAGGAGCCAGGGCAGGGCACCCCAGAGACAGGTGGAAATCTCAGTGCTCACGATCAGAAAATGTACTTCAAAAGGACTCAACTCTGAGCTGGGGTGAGGGCTGAGGGTGACTGGCTTCTGGCCATTCTCTTTACACCTCTAAAAAACCTGGAGTGGAAGGTCCTAAGGTGCTACCTGGGACCCAGGCTGGGCCTCCCAACAGGAAAGCCACTGTTCCCTTGGAAGCTGAGCACACACATACTCTTTCCTTTTTCCTCCTGCTTGAACGTCAGCCTGGGGACATAATAGCCTCATACAGCCTCAACCCTCTGCACTCAGCAAGTCAGCAAAATCCACCCACGTGCCCAGCCATGCTGTGCCATCACATAGGGCCAGTTTTCAGCCTGCCTTAACTGTCATCCTGGAGTACCCCGGTGTCCTCTAAGGTGCCAGGGTTCAGGCTGTCCAGGAGGCACCCACCGTGTTTGTCAGCTGCATTGACATCAGCTCCAAGGTCCAGGAGGCGCTGCAGGCAGGGCAGGCGCTCCGGCTCCTCGCTGGCCAAGTCCAAGGGGCTGCTCTCATGAATCTGAGCCAAGACAACATGAGCCAGTTTGGCCTGGGGGCATGTGGTGGGGCTCTGAGGCTGCTGGGCTCCCACACATTCCCCTTCACGGCACACAGGTACTTACACGGTCCCTCCGATTGATGTCAGCCCCATGCCGCACCAGCAGCTCCACCATATCTGGCTGGTTCCGCAGGACAGCGATATGTAGAGCTGTGTAGTAAGTGACGGGGTCTGGAGGAACAGACACAGCTTATGTTAGTCTTGCATTCTCACAGCATGTCCCAGCCTGGCCTCTGGGGCCAGCCCCAGCTCACACCTGAAGTGTCAAGCCACAGGCCCAGGCTCCTGTCACCAATGGGATCAGGACAGACTGTCCTCACCAGATACTAGAGGGTCCTAGTGGCCTCCTAGTGGGCCTAATACACAACCAGTTTGTGCTTTGGTTTCCTCTTTGTAAAAGGGGGCCATAAAAAGGGGCATCTCCTCCAGACTGTTGGGACACTCCAGGTAGCAGCTCTGGCTGCTCTGTTCCTTGAGCCTGGACCAACAGCCAGAATTCAGAATGGGCTCCCCCAGCTCCTTGAGCCTGCAGGAGCTCAGCAGCCTCCGAGTCCATCCTCAGGTGGGGAGGGGTGCAGAGCCCCCCTTGGGTCACCAGACAGCCTGCCTGTCTCCTGACTAACCCTGCCCTCCACTGGTGAGAGCTACAGAGGAAAGGAGGACAGCACAGTCAAATCCTGGGCGCTCAAATCCAGAAGCCAACATGGTCCTTACGTAACTTACACCTAATGTGGCCTTTGTGTTTTCTCCTCTCCCTATGATAAGCAAATACACATATTGGCTGAGAGTAAGTTGCAGAAAATTACCTTCCCTTAGCTCTAGGCACAGTGCCAGCAGCTGCATTTTCACATTAATGAAAGTGAGGATTAATCTGGGAGCTAGGGAAAGCTTGCCAAATCAATCACATAGTAGAGCCAGCAACACACTGGCTCTTACAACAGAAGAGGTAAGAGCCCTCTGCAAGCCCACAGGGGGATGGGAGACCACCCCCTCCACTGGTAAGAGCCAGAGAGGAAAGGAGATTGCCACCTAGGAAAGAAATGAGGGAAGTCACAGCTAAGAGGATAAAAGCAAGGGTAGAAGGCCTGCCCACCCCCAGTTCTGGGCTCCAGCTGACCTTCAAAGTTGAGATTGGCCCCATTCCGCAGAAGAACATCTGCTGCCTGGGTCAGCCCTAGCTCAGCCATCTTGAGCAGGGCATTGCTCACACCTTCTTGGTAAAATGGAGAGTGGGCCTTCCTTTCCAACAGCTCTGTGAGGACAAGGAGACGGCTCTCCTCATTGGTGACATAACTGGGCCTGGAGCAGAAGAGAGGCAGACCAGTGAGGGTGGGCACAGCTGTAGGAACAGCTGACCCAGGCACCCTGTGGGAGAGCAGCCTTTACTGTCCTGCTGTAGTCAGGGCCCTGACTCTGTGGGGCAGAAAGTCTCTCTTCGGAGAAGATCTGAAGTGGAGAGAGGGCCAAGCCAGACCTTTATCCTGGAGTAGACTCTTGGGTTTGCTGAGAAAGGACTGGGTCTGTCTGCAGTCTTCTCCCTAGCTGCCTAAAGAACCTGGTCCCTAGGGTGGTGCCTGTGGCTCAGTGAGTAGGGCGCCGGCCCCACATACCGAGGGTGGTGGGTTGAAACCCAGCGCCAGCCAAACTGCAAACAAAAAAATAGCTGGGCTTTGTAGTGGGCGCCTGTAGTCCCACCTACTCGGGAGGCTGAGGCAAGAGAATTGCCTAAGCCCAAGAGCTGGAGGTTGCTGTGAGCTGTGATGTCACAGCACTCTACCGAGGGCAATAAAGTGAGACTCTTGTCTCTACAAAAAAAAAAAAGAACCTGGTCCCTAGCTTTGCTGTTACAGAAGGGAACCCTCAAGGCCAGAAGCCAGAACCAGACTCTGACACTCCTTCCTCAGCCTTTCAAACTAAATACCCCAACTCTCTCTGAGCTGCAGGATGCCAGAACAGTCAGCAGAACCTCCTCCCTCCCCTCTCACACAGATCTTCAGCCTCACTCCCAGCCCAAGGATGAGTACACATAAGGCCCCTCACATCCTATTGCCAACCCAGCTAGTCCCCAGACTCCCCCTCTGGCCTCCCTGGCTAGCACTAACTACTAAGAGCTGCTATGGCTTTCACCAAAAGCTCAGACCCAGCTCAGCTCCATGCCCTTGAACACATATGACAGTGTCCCACCTCTTGATGAGGTTTCCTTTCTCCACTAGTGCTCCCCATCTGTGTCCCTTCAGTTGGCTGGTTGGGCAAGATTCCATATCCCTCTGGCACCCAGTGCCACAAAGATGCAAAGCAAATACCTAGGACAGTTTCTGCATGATTTCTTGGGCCCACCACAAAGGCCATGCAGCTACCCTTTACTGACCTACTCTCACCCTGCATAGCCTTAGTTAAGGAAATGTGTTGCACTGCATTTTTAGAGCAAGCGTCAAGGGCGAACACAGTAGAGATAGTGATGAGGAACGTCTAGGTTTAACCACCAAGGTCCCTGAGACTCCTAATAACTACATGTTTAAAATTCCAATTGATAACCTACCCCCAACTGAGTTCCTCCCCCCCCCCCCCTTTGTCTCTATTACACCTAATGTACTGATCACTGATCAGAGCGTCAGTCTCTCTGGAGCATAAGTGCCATAAAAGGTGGGCGTATGTTTAGCCCCCTGATCTACTCCAAGTACTGCACGCTCAGTACGACGAGCAGCGAATGTGGACTACTTTGCAACACCTATCCCACAGGTTCAGGACAGACCTGCTTATGCCTACACAAATGCAAACCCAGCTACAAAAAAGATTGCTTCCATACCGCTCTGGGTTAAGAAGTGAGGCCTTCACAGATTCCGCATCGCTGCGCAACTCGGGGGGGGGGGGCAATAAGACGGGCAGGGCACAGGGTGGGGCCCTGAGGCGCAGGCCTGCCGACACCCCACCCTTAGGCCCATGCTCTTTGCCGGCGCTAGTCTGGAACACCCTACACCCTTTAAGGGGCAGGACAGGGGTGAGCGCGGAGTAGCTCCCGCTGGAGCACGCAACTCTGCCTTCGGTCCGTCTCTCCATCTATAAAATGGAGAGACAACCACACCACCCCCACCAGGCTTGTAGTGACAAAGCAAGAAGCAGCGCCGGGTCGGAGAGACCTCGGCCCGCCGACAGGAGGGAGCGAGTTACCGGTCCAGAGGCTCCTGCCGCTCGGGGTCCTGGATGCCTAAAGAGCCCAGAATGGCATCCACCAGCGGCTGGTACTCGAAGATGATCCTCCGGAAGCCGTGCAGGAACGGCATCGTGGAGGCCCCCGGGCGCTGCAGAGCGGCCGCGCTTACCGCCGAGACCCACTCGTCGATTTGATACGCTCCGGCGGCCTTAGAGGTCCAACTCTGCTGGTTCAGCCCCTGAGCCCAGCCGGGTCTGCCGCCCAAGCCGCTGCTTCGTGCCGGAAGTGACTCTTGCACACTTCCGGTTCGCGCGGGCCTGGGGAAATGCGCGGTTGGTGAAAGCGCCCCCTGCGGGCTCGGAGGACCCCGGCGCGACCGGGACCGCTACTAGAAAAAGGACCCGGGGATGGGGGAGGAGCTTTCTCCAGGGTTTCGGGGGGCGGCCTCAACTGAGCCGGCGCACAGACCCGGCCAAGCCTGGGTAACATAATTAAACCCACTGTAATGGGTGGCCCCAGGCATGGTCCTTCTGGTCTCTGGGCCTCAGTTTCCTCATCTATAACCTGAGGATCCTTCCAGCTGTGACAGTCTTGAGATGACAATTATAGTAACAGAGACCCCGAGCAGGCCCTCCTTTTCCGGTCAATGTCCGGCCTGGCTCCGCATCACCCTGCGATCCCGCTCGCGGCCGCTGGGCGCCGTCCCAGCTCCGCCCATTGAACGCCCCAGCCCGGTTGTGCTCAGGCTGGTATCAAGTCAGACAGCCGTTCCTTCTAGCGTGGCCTGGCTCTCTTCTTCCCCTGAGGAGGAGCTGGGCCACCTCTGTCACCACCTGGGCACGCTGACTGGAAAAATGAGGTCCACAGCCTCTGCACGTCACCTCTCCGCGGGCGATGGGGACAATTCCTATTCTGTGTTCCTGAGAGCGCCCATTCAGGCAGGCTACCTCTTTTCATTGTCTGCCTTTATGGACTCAATGAACTTTACTTTGATTGATTGATTGATAGATGCGGGGTCTCACTCCGTTGATCAAGCTGGAGTGCAATGGCCCAGTCATAGCTCACTGCAGCCTTGAACTCTTGAACTCAAGTGATCCTCCTGCTTTAGCCTCTGGAGCAGCTGGGTCTGCAGGCACATGCCACCACGCCTGGGTGACTTTTAAAATGTTTGTAGACTGGTCTTTCTGTGTTGCCAAGCTGGTCTCAAACTCCTGGCAGCAGCATCATACTAGTAGTTCCAGCTACTTAGGACGCTGAGGCAGGAGGATCCCTTGAGCCTAGTAGGTTAACGCTGCAGTGAGTTATGACCAGGCCACTGCATCCCAGGCTGGGTGACAGAAAAAGACCTTCTCTCTAGGCTCCATGCCTGTAGCATAGTGGCTAGGGGGCCAGCCACATACACTGAGGCTGGAGGTTTCAAACCTGGCCCAGGTCAGCTAAACAACAGTGATGACAACTGCAACAGAAAAGTGGCCAGGCATTGTGGAGGACGCCTGTAGTCCCAGCTACTTGGGAGGCGGAGGCAAGAGAATGGCTTGAGCCCAAGAGTTGAGGTTGCTGTGAGCTGTGACACTGCAGCACTCTACGGAGGGTGACGTAGTGAGACTCTGTCTCAAAAAAAAAAAAAAAAAAAAAAGACCCCTCTGAAAAAATAAAAAAAAGCACATTTAAAGCAACCTAAAAAAAAGGCAAATTTTAAATTTTCTTATAACGAAAAATTTTTT
>CAUYPK010097095.1:0-12943 GCA_963574355.1 Loris lydekkerianus | reverse complement strand
ATAAATTGTGGTATATGTACACCATGGAATATTATGAAGCCTTAAAGAAAGATGGAGACTTTACCTCCTTTGTGTTTACATGGATGGAGCTGGAACATATTCTTCTTAGTAAAGTATCCCAAGAATGGAAGAAAAAGTATCCAATGTACTCAGCCCTTCTATGAAACTAATTTAGGGCTTTCACAGGAAAGCTATAACCCAGTTACAACCTAAGAATAGGGGGAAGGGGGAAAGGAAGAGAAGGGAGGGGGAGGTGGGTGGAAGGAGGGGGATTGGTGAGAATACACTTGTGGTGCATCTTACAATGGTATATGTGAAACTTAGTAAGTGTGGAATGTAAATGTCTTAACACAATAACTGTGAAATTGCCAGGAAGGCTATGTTAACCAGTGTGATATCAATGTGTCAACCGGTCTGTGAAACTAGTGTATGATGCCCCATGATCATATCAATGTACACAGCTATGATTTAATTAAAAAAAAAAAAAAAAAAAAAAAAAATAAAGAAATTTTGACCTAAATTTCGAAAAAAACCAAATGTATAGGCCTACAGTCCTGGTTACAACTTCTGCCACCAGATCTTGAATCCTCATAAGGTGTCTCTGCCCTGAACTGTGATGCTGTGCTGGTGATTGTTGGGGTCTGGTCCTAGGGCAGGGTCCTTTAAGACCTGTGGATCTGGTGGCAGTCAATTGAAGAAATGTAAAGTTAGAACACAAAAGATGAGGCACACAGAATAGAATTTTCAAAGATGGGAGCACAGGGGACCACCACCCATTTGTGGGATTCTGGTGGGTGGTCCCAAGTGTTTTTTCCACTCAGCTTTCATTGAAGGCTATTTGCTTATTAGCCCAGAGGGTAAGCTGTGGAAGGGAACAAAGATATTAGCAGTTTCTCTGAGTAAGTATATCAGCTCATAATTTACTATGATTATTAACTTTAAGGATCTGAACAATTTCAAGAAATCTGGACCCTAGCCTTGTGTGAGGAAGCCTCCTTTCTGTGGTCACACACACAGATTCCTAGGGAGTGTTAATTCCTAGTAGTTCACTATGAGCAAAACACCACTGGCATCAATCTCCTCTGAAGAATTGGTGGGAAAGAAGAATTTTCCTCTCATCACCACTACAGAAGCATCTTAGCTCTGTGATAAGGGATATAAGACCTCCTACCCTTATCTCAGGGCTTGAGCTATTCCTTTGATCTCTGTCCTGGCCAAATACAAATCTCCACAGTGGGCATTTGCTTTGGCTGTTGACTGGGCAGGAGATGGCCTAGTTAATGTTTCTTGCTAGGCCTTGCATGGAGCTTCCTCTGTGGCCATTATTCCTTCAGAGTGTTTGCAGACCTAGAAGGGGTTGCAAGCTGTATTCCCTACAGGCCAGGCTTCTAGAAAAAGCAGGAAAACTTGCTCAGATAAAAAATGTAGCACCAGCTGGTTTAAAGGATAACTAGTTGGCTTTCTTTTGTTCCAACTTGCTCAGCTTATTTATTTATTTTCCCCCTTTTCTGGGGCTTTCCCTTACCTAGAATGAAGTCTTCGGTTCTCATTCTGCCTGCAGTGATGATCATGATAATTAATGATGTCAAACAGCTCTAAGTGTTTTCTGTATATTAACTCATTTAATCCACCAGCAGCCTTTCAAAAGCACTCCCATTTTACAGATGAGGAAAGAGAAACCCAAAGGGCATCGGAAGTTCCCAAGGCCATATGGCAAGAACATCTTCAGAGTCCTTGCCTTAAGTAACTCCTCATGAAGCCAGTTGTGGAGTTCCTCTGAAGTTCTCCTGGAGAATTATCCATGCAAATTATAAGGGGATAATGTAGACTTTTCTGGCAATTTTGACAGAGAGACAGAAGAGGGCTTATAGTATTCACCAATAGCTGACAATATGAAAATACATGTGAAATGATCATTTTTTCTGAAATTCCTTCTTGGCAATCCCATCCTTTCCAGTGCATTTGCCCATGTTGTTGCCTCCACCCTCATGTAACTCTCATCTCCGTTAATTGTCAGAATCCTAAGAATTCCCCTGCAAACTTCTGGTTCTTTTTCCATGATTGTACAGAATATTTATACTTGGGCCTTCTTTGTCCTCGATCCTTGGCTAGCTTAAAAAAAAAAAAAAAAAAAAAAAAAAACCTAGGTGTTTAGCTACATCTTGCCTTCTCCACAGTAAATACACACACTCAGAAAGTAATAATATTATAGAGTGGTGAAACATTGTGTTTCTATTAGAATTTGTTTCTATATGATTATAAGGCCTTTGTAATTATGTTTTTATTGGCTCATTAAATTATCTCCTGCTGATGTTACATAATTAATGAATCATTATTTTATTATTGAATTTTTGGGTGGTTTTTAGTGGTTTTATTTTCTTTGTTTCATTTATATATCACCACAAAAAACATTTTTATTCATTTGGACTTTGTTTCTGTCAAATTATTTCTTTAGGATAAATTCCCAGAAGGGAGATTACTGGGTCAAAAGACATGGATATCTTTATGTTGCATTATTTTCCAAATAGGTTGTACTATGTATTAGTTAACAGAGCTCTCCATCGCGTATAAGTTAAAAGCTATACTAAAACTTTGCCAACATTATTTCTATTTTCTTAATGTGTAGAAGGATGGAACTATTTACTAACACACAGAGGTTCAACTTACAATTTTTCCACTTTGTCTCGGTTTTTTTGGGATATTAAATGAATTTTCAAATTACAAGAGGTTTATGAGATGTGACCCCATCCTAATTCAAAGAGCATCTATATTTGTTTTCTTTTTGCGTAATGCTCTGTACATAGATTTCATCATTGCCAATACAGTGAAATTTTTCTTTGTTGTTTGGTTTTAGATTTGAATACCATTTGCATGCAAAGACCACTAAATTTTTGTCTGCTATACTAATGCAACTATTTCAACTTCAATTTTTATTATTTTTTAATTTTAGTGAAAACTTGGCATTTCAAGGATACTTAGGTCAGTCTTTTCCTATGCAATTATTCTTTTTGCTTCAAAGCTGAGAAACTCAGCTCTGCTAAAGGTCAGATGATCATCTAATTTTCTCCTTTAAAATACAGTTTTATGTTTACTATTTCCATATACATAGGCTTTATTTTGGACTCTGGTAGAGATATTTGGTTTTTTGTTCTTTCAAATTCTGAATGACACAATTTTGTTGAGAACTAGGCTTGGTGAAGGTAAGAGTGTAAACACTCTGATTTGTGAGAGGGATAGAATAGTGAAAGGAAGCTCATGCAGGATTTACTGGAAGGATGGAAGGCAAAGATCCACATTATAATCTGGTCTTTGGAGGTCCCTATGCTGAATTTTCAAGGCATGAAGTGTGGGAACGAGATTGATGGATTAAGCTCTTCCAAGGTAGTTTAGAAAAGTAGTACCTGAAGTACCTTTTATTTTTGTATGAATAATTTTGATGAAAATTTATAAGGAATGAAAATTTTATTTAAACCATATAATAGAGCATAATTTAAAGAGGAAAAGAGAATTCGAGATTCTCTTTCTTTTATTAATTGAGGACAAAAAACCCCAAAATACTTTATTAAAATTGAAATAAAATAGTTTTGAATTAAAAATAGAAGAACTTCATAGTGTTCTGTTCCCTTTTCCTGATGATATCTTTAGAAACAGGACTTGTCAATTCTCATTTCCCAGATGTCCACAGACGAAATGAGGGCCTTTTTTGTTTCGAAGTTTGAGGGCGGTAGTTCTTTAGTGGGATTTTTAGTTTTGAATACCATTTGCATGCAAAGACCACGAGATTTTTGTCTGCTATACTGATGCAACTCTTTTAACTTCAGTTTTTATTTTATTTTTTTAATTTTAGAGAAAACTTTTCTTGGGTCTTCTCTGTCCTCAATCCTTGGCTGGCCTAAAAAATTCAGCCCCTGCATCCTGGGGATCTCTTCCAGTTCACATTGACTGGAAGATGGTGGTAGTCATAGGACACGTAACTCTGTACTTTCCTCTTCTTTTTCCCCTTTGCCTGAAGTTGGTTTCCTAAAGCCTTCTTGCATGGTTTAACCTAAGGCCCAAATTTCTCTGCAATATAAGAAATATAGGTAAGTAGTTGAAGAAAGCTAAGCTTTATGTGAGAATTCAGATAGTTTATTCAACTGCAATCCGCTAATTTCCTTTATAACTTTAGATTCATAGAACATAAACACTAAGCTAAAAGACAGATCTATTTCATGAGTAGCTTGAGTTCTCAGTCATCAGGGGTTCTTCCATTATAAAAGAATTATCCTGTACAAGAATTAGGTCAAGAACCACATTAACAAGAACAGATGTCTTGTACATAATATGTCTCGCTGGCCAGACCATGAGGATAAACAAAGGGAGAAGGATAGAACATGTATCAGGAGTCTTGTGTTCTTTCCTCCTCATGAACCATTCCCATGTCAGAGGAAAAGCTGTTCTTTACTTCTGCAGAAGCTAATTCTTTCCCTTTGATGCTACTCTCTCTGGCTGTTTTCCATTGACCAAACTTTTTTTCACATATAACCCTATGTTCTTTTTATTTGCCTTAAAAAGATATTGGGATTGAAGATCAAAATTTAATAATAAGCAAAAAAAAAAAAAACAAAAAACAAAAAACCCTAAGATTTACTGAGTACATGTTATGAACAAAGCAATGTATGTATGTTTTCCTAGTTCAGCATGCATGCCTCAAAATTACTAATCTTGACACAAGTTATTGCGAAATACCATTTCTAATTCACTTTACACATAAAAAACCCTGCAACTCTAGGAGTTCAAGTAATTTGGACAAGGTTACATTACTAATATGCAGCAATGCTAGCATTCAAAATCACATCCTTTCCACTTTGGAACCTACAGCTTAGCCTTACCAAGCTGCGAATCTCCTCTGTTATTAAAACAAACAAAGAAACAAACAAAAAGAAAAAAAAAAAAAAAAAAAAAAACAGAAGCAAACCCATTTGACCCTGCAACTTCATCCAGCTTCTTTCTGCTTAGTCCAAATGTTTTATGAGGAGTTCTGATTGTGCCACCAGCCAGCACAGGTGCCTGCCTCCTCTTTGCCCTATAGCTCCCTGCCCATGCTTCTGTGAGAGCCATGGCTGGGTAAGTAATGCACCTGTCCCACCTGTCTTCTTTCCTGGGTCCCCCCAACACAAAGCATTTACCATGCTTGAGCTCATAACTCAGTCTTGGTCTGACCGGCCACATGAGCATGGGCAAGCTATTTACCCTGTCTTGCATTTCATCAGCTGTGAATAAAAGCAGCACACAAATATTTATCTAATAGGATTATTATAGGCTAAAATAATCTTAGGAACAAGGTTATTAGCTCCTAAACCACTTTGCTCCTAAAGTGGTTCATGACCACTTTATAAGGCTGGTAAACTACAGGGAAATGGTTAGGTCATATTCATTCATTTACTGTACCTGGCATAGTGTCTGATTCATACTAAGATTTAGTAAAATGTTGTCAAATAAATAGATATGCTTAGAAGACAATTCTCATTGTTTCCAAGTTATTTTTCTTTAAACCCTTGTGATTTGCTTTCCATTGCCACTAATCCACTGAAATAAATTATTATCCAGATCATTAATAATAATTAATAAAGCAATAGTTCCCTTTCTCTTAATTTCTTTAATATTGGGCATTGCTGCCTGGACTCTATTTTCTGCCCCTGACTGGTGGCATGCCACCCAAATGAATCTATTTATGCTTCTTGGCCACCTCTGTTGATTTTCCCTCCTATAAAATCTCTGCATCTAATTCCTTCTACTCCTACACACTGCTATACCTCTAACCTTCCTATTTATCAGCTCACCCATGACTTTACAAATGGCTCCTAATTACTCATTTTGGACCTCTATTTTCCCAGGACCTTCCTTTTTTAAATGTTGGCTAGAGCTATTTTTCCAAAATACAAATCTTTTTATATCACCCATACATACAACCTGTCAGTGACTTCTCTTAGCTCCTAAAGAACAGCATCCTTAACATAGCTGATTCAGCCAAATGTGATCCCACCCTTTCCCTTCTCACTGCTTCAGCCTTAAATCCATCCGGCTTCCTTTTACTCTCTGTGGCTTTGGCCACACCAGTTTTTCACCGGTTCATTTACAATCCCGTTCTCCCCACCAGCCCTAGAGTATGTGGAATTCTTCTGCATGTTTCCCTCTCTTCTTAGCCTCATTAGCTCCCATTTTCCCTTCATATGTTGGTCATCACATTCCCAGGCCATTCTTCCCTGGAGTTCCTGACCAGGCCAATTTCCCACATTAAACATTTTCAGCAAATTACATTCTTCTCCTTCATGGTCCTTAGCCAGGCTGCAATTTGATATGTATTTCTGAGGTTACATATTCTTGACTGATATCTATCTCCCCTACTAAACACCAAGTTCCATGAGGGTAGCAGCATGTCTAAGTTGTCTCTCATTTGGATACCCTAGGACTCCCATCAGTGCCTGGCATATTGAATGGCTTCAAAAGCTTTTGTTAAATGAATGAGTCAATGAATGAATCAATCTGTCAATCATTGGATGGATAACTTTGTTACTTCAAGTATCTCTTCTCTCCCATTCTGCTCCATTCTCTGCCATTTCACACTCCAAGTGTAGGCATTCTCAAGATTCTTTACTCAGTCATTGTAATTTCTTCCTTATAAATTCCTATAGCTTTAGCCACCAAACCTGAGCAGTTAAGCACATTGACTCCTTCATGACTCCCAAATCCAGCCAATAGTTCCCATCAGTACCTTCACAATGTCTCTTACATCCTTTTTATTATTTTCTTTTTCACCATCAGTTTTAAGGGGACAATGACAGGGTTAAATATCAAAAAAAGTTAGTGATTGAAAAGAAACATGCACTAGAATCAGTAATATGCAAAAGGAAAGACTGAGTAGGACAAAGCTAGAAATCCAAATACTATATAATAGTAATGAGAAGGCATCATTTATTTCACCTAGGACATTCTATATGCTTCCTGTTAAGGAAGTAATACCATTGAGGACTGGTATCTGTCTTAACAAGAAGCATATAGTATGTCCTAGATGCATTCAAAGAGGAGGGCAGATAGATAATTGTATAAGACCTTGCCCATCAATACTGATGCACAAATAAACAGGAGAGAGCACAGGTCCCAAAGGGGAGTTTTTTCCAGAGGTCATTCCCAATGTCTCCCCACTTACAACTGTGTTTGATGGCAATCAGGAAAATAGACTTCTACCTGCTCTGCAAATCTGTTTCAGTAAGCATATTCTTTACAATTTCCAGGCTATGGAATTATCCATCTCAATTTTCTTCACATAAATGCTGCTTGATGAATAAAAGTACTGTGCAGATTATGTCCCTTAATGGTACCACTAATCTTCTATAATAATGGTGTGTGATGATTACTGTTTATGTTATTCAAGGTAAATATGGATTTGTATGTATGTATGATTTTGATTTAGAAGCAAGGAGGGGAAGAAATGGGACAGCTGAGTCAGAATGCTAGATTAGAGAAATGGATTAGCACTGATTATTTCTGATTATTTCAATCCTGTACATGAGGTGAATGCATTAGAAAACCATGTGATTTTCATATTTTAATATTTGATTTTGGAATAGCTGCAAGTGATAAGTAAAAAGGAAATAACAGCAGATGTCATTTTATGTTCTATTTATGAAGTAGAGACAATTCCAAAGAATACAAGGGTGACTGTCATGAAAGTGGAGTGTTTAGTTCCATTTTCTCTTTGAGATTGCTGCCTCCCAGGTACTATCTTCAGACATTTGTTTTCTGCTTTAGCCATTATTTTCTGCTTCCAGAATGTAACCATCTCTATCCCATTCCCTGCCTACTTCTATAGCTGTTAACTAGGCTGCTGATTATAAAATCAGGAATAGATGAAGTATAAACAATGGACTAATGGTTTGCAGGCTTTTTTTGTGTGTGTGTGTGACATCCTGGTACCATCTGAGAAGAAGGAGCAGAGAATGGTTTCTTCTCTGGGCTTCTATATGACTAAATAGTCCTCTCTTCTTTAGCTATCACAGTGTGGCTCAGGCCAGCAGACATTTTCAAGTGGCATACACTTTCTCTTTTGTGAAAAATGAGACAAAATGTTCATGTAGAATAGTTGCGATTTTTTTAATTTAATAATTTTATATACCTATTTATTTAGTTTTTCAGTCTGTTGGACTTAACAAAAATCTTTATTTATAGATCTCTTGTAAGTATTAATGATTGATCTTTCTTCTTGACATTTAGACATTTGTTCGGCTTTTATGTCTACCAAGACTGATTTTTTTCATTCTGTTTCTATAGCTATTGGTTTTACATTATAACCATTTTCTCATTTCACCTAAAAGATTCCATAATGCTTTCTGTTAAGGCAGATATCAGTCCTCCTAAAAGGGCCCCAAGAGGATGGGAATATAAGTCCGTGTGCCTGATAAGAATGGTCAATAAAGGAGCAAGAAGACAGCTTCAAAAAAGGACTTCTCAGGAGCTTGTCTCAATGGTCCCCTGTGGAGAATTGCAAGTCTTCATAATAGTCATGGATAAGGCGCTAGACTCTTTCCCTACCTATCCTGATTGAGTAGCTGCCCTTTTCTGAGCACACAGCCTGCTTGTCTGCAGCCTTTTTTAACTACCTCCCTGTTACCATCTTTTTCATGGGATACTTTTACTTAAAATAGTATACCAGGTTCTTTGGTCTCTGATTTGGAGCCACTCATGGCCCTGTCACCACCTGTTGTCAAACTGAGTCTAGTGAATTCATATTTTCACTTCTGCTAAGACTGGTGGATGATTGCTTACCTGTAACCCCGAAAAAGATGAACTTAAATAACTCAAATCTACCAGCAGTGGAGGAGGGACTTCAAAAGCTCCCCATATTTACAATTCCTTCTTTTTTCCATCCACAATCTCACTCTCCACTGGAAATTCAGAGTAAAAACAATTCTCAAAATTCAAGTAACTTTGCTTGTATTATATCTTCATGGGTCCCATTTCTGAATGTTTTTGACCGGGTGCTTCAAAGCAGTGTTGGGAAATCATGAAACTGAGTGAAACTGTGAACTCTGAGTACAACAGAGATGACATGCATTGAAGTAATGTCAGCAGACTACATATCACACAAATCCAGGTAATGGCCACGTGCCGCTTCACCTTCATAGAGATGTGGCTGTAAGAGTATTAAACCCAAAGCTCAGCTGCTGGGAGCTTTATACCTCATTTAGGCCAATGGATTTTGTGTGTGTGTGTGTGTGTGTGTGTGTGTGTGTGTGTGTGTGTGTGTGTGTGTGTGTGTGTGTGTATGTGTATCTGTAGATGCGTGTGTGTGTGTGTGAGAGAGAGAGCGCGCACTTTAGTGAGTAAAAAGAAGAGGAATTTGAAAGGTAAAGTATTTATAAAATTGGAAACTTGAAATGGGATTGGGTCAGTGTTTTCATCTCTTTACTAGCGGAGCATGTATGTGGAAATCAATTTTCCTAAATTTTCTTTGATTCTCATGACTTATACAGGCCTTAAAATAGATAATGATGGGACATAATGAGAGACAGAAGGCGAGTCAGACAGGGAAGCAGCTGGAGACTAGACGTGATGGAAGGGCACCGATCCTCAAAGTGCTAAGGCATTTTAATCACCTCCAACTTGGCCTCAAGTGCTAGCACCTTCAGAGACTAATAACGGTGATCCTTAGTGAAAGAAAATTGGGCTTGTGACATCTTGAATAGGGAAAAAATGACACTTCTTGTTTTTAGGCACAAATGAGACACTTAGGCAGTCCAGAGCGAGATAGCCCTGGGAGAATTACCTCAGGGGGCAGGTAATAGATCAATTTACTTTATCACTAAGTCCTAAAACTAGCCTCTTCTTCCCACGTAAAGAGCTTATGAGGAGACCAGAGCCTGAATATACCATTTGGGGAAAATTGAAATCGAAGTTTTCTAGCTAAAAAATCATTAAGTGAGTTTTCCTACTAACACTTTTAAATTTCAAATGTTAAAAAGAAGGAAACAGAAAGGTAGAATTGGTGATTTAGTGACCGTCCTATCTAAAACTCTCACTTTTCATCTCTGACTAAAGCCATCGATTCTACCATTTTTTATTCTCCTCATGTGAAATGGAAAATCAGTCAGAGCACAACAACCTTCTAGGCTTTTCTATCCATTTATTTCTCTTTCCTTAACAGCCGCACTGAGGAGCTGCTTGATGAGAGGACTTTACACTTTGATGGTTGAGGCAAACGCACATGTGAATGTTGTGAAATTGTAAGATTCTTCTAGGAATGTAGTAATGGTACTAAAAACAGTACTTGATCTGAACTTAATAACTTGAGGCTCTTTGACCTGCTCTGTAACTTACTCAGAACCTACTGTAGTAGCTTCAGTTAATCAAACAGTTTCATGGATGAAATGAGTGTTCATGTAATACTTGTTCACTTTTCTCTGAGATGTGTGTGTGTGTGTGTGTGTGAGAGAGAGAGAGAGAGAGAGAGAGAGACATGAAGTGAATGAGAACACACAGGGACTGTAAATAGCTGACCAAAGGAAACAAATGAAAGTCTTTCAGACGACAGGCACAAGATATTCAGTGCCTAGGAGTTAATGAGGAGATGCCTGATGTAATAGGCAGAGATTATTAGGCATGGAACTATAGCCTTGTTTCCACAATCAAACAACTGTCCACCTCAGTATAGGAAGCTTTGTGAGAGCATCTCTCCTAAGACCAACACCGTTAAACAGACATTCCTGATGTAACACCCCTTATCCCATCTCCAACCCCTCATGTCACGGAAACTGTGACTTTTGCAGCTAACTGCTCACCTGTCACCCTCTCCAAAAGAGTGCCCATGGGCAATTGGATCTGCCTCACCCTGCAGATCTTAGAACCAAAGATTGAGTAGTGTGAACAAGGGAGTGGGTAGAGGTGGTGGTAAAAATTTTACTATCTTTTGCTGCTATTTTGGAGGCTGGCAGGCTCAATGGAACAAACATTTGTTTCAGAAGTCCCATGGTATCAGGCTGAAGATAGACAGCACCTGAAATCAGATCTTTACTTACCCTCTCTCTTCCACTATCCTAACTTTCCCACTTCCTTTGGAGTTTCTCTCAAGAGCACCCTCTCAATAAATCATTTACATACCAGCCATGGTTCAGGCTCTGCTTGGAGAGAGCCAGCCCCAAGACTACTAGTTAGAAATGATACTCAAAAATGTTCCTAAATTTCATCTTCTAAATGTAGATTTTTTTTGTTCATCAATCCTTGAACAAACATTTTAAGAATCCCATGGTTGTACTGACTACAGCAGTTACACTTGGGTATCCATGCTACCTTTCTTGTTAGACCAGTGTTTCCAGCAATTATTTGAATATTTTTTTTTGCTTTTCAGATACGTATTTTTATGAGAATTAACAGAAAATTGAAAAATTAAAGTACTCTTAATAAAAGACAAGGGATATGGTTTTAAAATAATAAATTGAAACAAAGATGAAAATCAACTGGAACACTACTAAAAAGGTGAGTCCTTAGTGTCAATACCGCTGAATCAACATAGGTAAGTAGAACATAATCAATTGCGAAGGAAACAGACAAAATTGAAGAGTGTGCACAGAAGGCTGAAAATACAGGAAATATATTTCTAAAGGAAATTTTGTCTAAAGGAAGAAGGATAACTGAGGATTTTGTAAAATTATTATACTAATCTCAGTTCTCAGAAAATACAACACTTCATTATAGTAAATCTCCCTTTTTGAAATTCTTATTAAAATTTTGTGTTTTAGGAATATATTAAACATATTACAGATTACTACATAGCACTAGGCAACTAAAATTTTTAGTAGTATATGGGTAAGAAATCCAATGGATAAGAAAGCAAATGCAAGCGTGGTGGGCCTGGAAGTGCACTGCCCAGGTCTCTCTCCAGTACCTGCCACAGGGCATGTTGACAGGTGACTGTGTACAGCCTTCAGCTCTGTTGTGGTGTTACCACTGAGACCAGCCTCTCCTTTCACTGCTCCCTGCCAGAGACTGAACACAGCAGAGGCACCAAGGCTGGGACGTTTCTGCCCTCATCAGGACTTCTCTAAACAGAACTGTAATCTAAGATACCCCATCAGCCTGGCCAAGACTTTCTCAAGAAAGTATTCAGTCCAAAGTTCCTGCCACCAAATTTTCCTTTTCCACTCTTTTTTTCTCAGATGCCAGATCTGTATCATACTCTGGAGGCATTTCCAGTCTTCGTGTGCTCCTTCCTCCTTTATAAGCATTTTTCCTAATGACTCCCTTGTACATTGAATTAGTCCTAAATTTTTTTCCTCCATGCACCCAAACTGAAACAAAGAGGTATAATCAAGGTGTAAAAATACACATTATTTATTCACTGAGTCCTCCAAAAGAAATGCTTCCAAAGTAACAGTGCAAGGTTAGTTTCCAAAAGGCCTTTATAGTTTTCTGCCATCCATGTATAAGGCTAACAGTTTAAGCAAATAAGACTCCCTGAACAATCAGTGTCTTATTTAAGACTTCAGACCACAAAAAGTTCACAGGCAGTAAGAACTAATATTTAAATTATATGTGCTTTGGAAAATCTATTTTATCCTATTAGGCTTTAATTTCCTTAACCAGAAAAATCACATATAATAATGTTTATGTTTCAAAAATGTTGTAATGACAAAATAAAATGACTTAATGTATGTGGAAATACCAAATAAGGAATTAATAGATGATAGATTCCTCCCAGCTAAATACTTGGCTATTTGATATTGTCCACAGAAAATCCATAGATCACTGTGTGTACTTTATAATATGTGGAAGTAAGTGAACTGAAAAAAAGGCAGAAAAACAGTAACCACACACACACACACACACACACACACACACACACAAAAAAAAAAAAAAAAAAAAAAAAAAAACAATTTAAAATTAAAAAAAAAAAACCAATTTAACTTGG
>CAUYPK010097091.1:0-22740 GCA_963574355.1 Loris lydekkerianus | reverse complement strand
ACCTCCACCCACGCTGGTGGGTTCACCACGGGCCCAGGCCAGCTAAACCAACAATGCCACCTGCAACAACAACAAAACCTAGCTGGGGGTTGTGGCAGGCACGTGTAGTCCCAGCGACTTGGGAGGCTGAGGCAATAGAATTGCTTAAGCCCAAGAGTTTGAGATTGCTGTGATGCCATGTCACTCTACCAAAAATGATATAATCTCTCTCTCTCACACCCACAAAAAAAAAAAAAAAAAAAAAAAAAAATTCTCGTCACTTGTACCTCTTTCCTACCCTGGCTGATACTTACTTTTGCAGTCCCTACTTCCTGGGCCATGACTAGTACTGGTCCATGCTCTGTTAGGAACCTTTTCACATAGTATACCACCTGAGCTCTGCCTCCCATTGCATCACAACCACTTCCAGCAATCCCACCAGACTCCCATCTGCAGAAAATTATCTTCTATGAAACCAATCTTGCTGTCTAAAAGGTTCATTCAGTGCACAGCAGGAGGTGAGCATCAGGTGAGCAAGCAAAGCTTAATCCGTATTTGCAGCTGTTTTGCATCACTTGCCCACCACCTTTTCCCCTATCCCTATCTGTGGAAAAAAAACTGTCTTCCATTAAACTGGGTCTGTGGTGCCAAAAATGTTGGTGATTGTTGACTTACTGTATACTTTCCTTGGGTCCCTCTGAGTAATTCTGGATTCCACACTTGGGTGTTGCCATTGTGTTTTACCCAAAGGAGTTGAGCTAGGGATTGGGAATTCAAACTGAGTCCCTGCTCCTCTTTTCCAGCTGCGTACTTGTGCACACAGCTGTCTCCATCTGGAAGGGTGAAATTCAGACACTTGCAGAAACCTCCCTGCAGGCTGACAATTTGTTTAGGGAACACAATTGCTTTGGTATTAGTGCCTTGCCCCAGTCCTAGTAATAAAGGGATAATTTTGCTGAGAAAAAAGAAAGAAGTTCAGTATACCAGAAGCATGATTAAGCTGGAATTTCCCCTCATTACTAATGAAAAGAACAAAGGAATTAGATTCTGCTAGAAATAGGGCACAATTGTTAGGAGTTATGCTTTTCCCTCCTTTTAAAGGAAAAGTCATTCTTTTACAGATACTTAATTTTTCTGAAAGCAAGTGACACATGTATACAGTTTTAAATAATTAGAAAAGCTTGTGGCAAATTCTCTGCTAGGCCTTCCATACATTTCCTCAGAAAACTCAATGATGTAGGAAGGCTGCCTGAAAAGTATCCAGGCCTGTATGTCTCTATTTTTCATAGTATGTGGCTGGATACTTTCTGGACAGGACTGTGCCTGTAGCCAAAATGTCTTTTTCTCATAAAGTCATTGTTGCACTTTTTTTCCCTGCAGAGACATAATACCACATAGTCAAATGTTTTTTTCTTAATAAAAAAGTTTCTCAATATAATTTAGATTAAAAATATTATTTTTTTCATGTCTTCTCTTTCTTAACAATGAAATAGATTTCATATCACATGATTATGGAAAAATCTTTAGTTAGGGCTGGGATTTTTGCATGTTCATTTCTAAGTACATTAGCCACTATTTTTACATCCTAAAGCTTAAAATATAAAAGCATTGAATCTTTTATTTCATTGTCTTATTAACCACCTATCTTTATTTTAAAACAATATATTCTAAGTTTTCCATTCTATTTCCTAATGCAGAATTACTTCTCAATAATATTTAAAGTTATATGTTTTGTTGCTTTAAGATAGAATTGTCTAAGTTTTCAAAAGTTTGAGGTATGGACTTGAAAGCTTTGAAATGAGCATCTCTGCTTTTATTTCTTTTTTTAATCCCAAATGCAATCTTGTCTTATAGGAAAATTCATAAAAACTATTTTGCTGTAAGGAAGCATTTTTTTTTTTTAACAATGCCTTGTCACAAATCTAATAGTCAAAATTCAAAACTAATTTTTACTAACGTGATCAGAAGAACTGATAGCAAATTAATCATCTCTTCCACTTTATGGTTTATTGGACATGCTTCCTATATGTTCTTATGGTTTTCATTTTGTGAAAAAAAAAGTTTTATCTTTGAACAAATTGACAGAAAACTAAAGGGCTACTTTTTTTTTTCCTTCTAGAAGTATTTGCATACAATTTTCTGTAAAATAAAATATAAAGCATATCACAACAAAACTATTCATTTTCAAATCTTTTCCCGCTGAATTCCTACCATTCTGTCCTGCCAATGCTCTCTTTCCTCTACCTCTTATAATATAATTTTTAATTGTCTGCCATATATTTGGGTTTTATTTGACATCTGAAGTTAGTCTACCTTTTTCCTAACTCTCTGAGCACCTCCCCATCAAAACAGAACACTTAGTAACACTTAATTTCAAGTGTGGGTAGGACCTCTTCAGAGTTCAGAGAATATAGAAGGAGATACACACACACACACATACACACATATATCTCATATATACACACAGAAGTATATATATGTATACATATATACATATACATATGATATATATGTATTTATATATATAAATCATATATATATCTCAGATATATATTTACTCTTTGGGTTTAAAGGAAGAATATCTAATAGTAGACAAGTTTCGTAAGAGAATATCCTGAGGTTATTTTCAGATCCAATTTACAGTTGTAACATATTCAGACAAGTTAGAGGCTATTCTAACACGTGAATATATCACTGAATTGAGCCTCAAAAACTTTAGAACTTTGGCCATCAATAAGGTAGTCTCCCTGGGAAGTTTTATTTTTAAATGTTATCTCTTTGAAGCTGCATACTTGATTTTTCTAAAGTTGTAGATACATCATAAAATTGAGCTGTTTGCAATGTTATTTCCCTAGTGAAAAGTCAATTACTAATGTTGTAGCTCTTGAAGAATTTGTTTGATGTTTAAAAAACATTCAAAGAAGAGAGAAAACAGGCAAACAAATTCAAAGTTTCCAATTAAGTATTCTCAGAACCCAAAAGATCTCAGGTTTTATTTCTAATAATGGGTTGTATTGAATGTATATCATTTTAATATAAAGTATACCAGTAATAAGGCTGTCTTGAAAGTATTCATATTTTGTAAATACTATTTTTCATATTACCTGGCTGGATTCAACCCTCATATACTTGATATCAGAGGTGCCTCCGCAATAATAGAAAACCTTGTAGTTTCATAAGTAGAGTAACCAGCATGGTTTCTGGTAGCATTACTACCTTATAACCTAACTCAAATTATATTAAATTCTCAAATTTTCATGAAAAAGAGGACCAGCAAATTAAGAAAAAAAAATTGTAGTCATCAAGGTAATCTGCAAAAATGAGGGATACTGAACGGAATTATCTTCAGTTTTTAAAATCTCCAAATCCAGAGGCATGAGGAGACAAAAATAAACACCAAACAAAACTATGACTATTAAAATATTCACTTTTGACTATTAAAATATTCACTTTCAAGCATTAAGTTATGGTCCGGGGCAGAAGAACCTCTCTCAGCATGTACAACAGAGGGATTTATTTTAGGGATTACAGGTGGCCATAAAGTTCCTGGGCAATTTAATATAGACAACTTTGCATTATGTGCACACAATCGATGGTGAATCGAAGAGAAATAGTAAAGCGACCCAGAGATTATTTATATTAGGAAGAAGCTATCACCCACAGGTTGGCTTAGAAAGAAGGAACATGGCATTACTGAAACCCAGCATCCTGTCCAGTGGAAAATGGGTCCAACCAGAGAGGTGGCCAACCCTACAAATGCCTTCTAATTCAGGGGAAAAGAGGAAGAGGAACTCTGACTGTATTTTTCTCCTGCCCTCCAGCCTTTCACATTTGCCTCCCAAATGGCCAAACACATCTGGAATATAGCTTCCATTAATGCCCAGAAAGCCAAGCCTGCCAGAGTCATCACATTCAATAAGGGGAACAGAAGACAAAGAAATAGGCATGAGAGTAAGCCGGCCAGGGATTGGTATACATGTGTGACTCAATGGTTCTCTGGGCCTCAATGCAGTGTGGGTTTTAGGCAGGCTCACCTCCATCCTAACACCACATCATTCCCCTTCTTGTGATGCCAAATCATAGGTTAAGTGGGAATTAGGGAGTTCTTGTTTCTTGCCTATGATCACAATTTTTTGTTGCCAAAACATTCCAGATAAAATTCCATTCCAAATAAAAGCAGTGTCCTTGCTATTTAAACCTGGCAGCTCAATAATTAAAGTGGAAATATGGAAACATAAGGGAAGAGTCATATCTTGATATGGTTACGTTACTGAAAATAATAATTTAATGATCTCAAAGCCAATATTCAATTGTTTATTATGAGTAGGTTAGATATTAAATCAAGAAAATAATTACAGATGATGGGCAAAGGGAACAGAGATTAGAGGGAAGTGGATCAGAGAAAAGTAGGTACACATTCACAGAACCTATGCTGAGAAATTCAAAGTCTGTTACAAGAGTGACAACTAAAGTCTGGAGGCCCTTTAAGGCAGATGGACTGCCTTGCTGGAACTTCAACTATACCCAGCATGACTTGACCCCAAGGTCTTTGGGCACTGGGAACCAAGGCTCCCACAGGTGGGACTGCTCTCTCGGAGTGAATGCAGAGGGTTGAAAAGATTGATGAGAGAAGGTGAAACATGCTAAAATGAACACCAACATATTCATCTCATAGGACAGAAAAAGTATCTCAGGGAGATAAGGGGGAAATGCCCTTCCCCTCCCATTTCTCAGTATGACATGGCACCCGACTGCTAACAAGACTTCTCAAGGGCTTAATTGCCCATCTTGGGGCTTGTGTATATAGTCTAATTAGGGTCAGTCTTGACATCCTCCTACACCTGGACTGTGTTCCTGTCCCTGATTTCGTTTGTGTTAAGATCAAAAGTAACGTAAAGTGATAAATTAAGAAGTAAATCAATAAAATTAAGACAGTTAAAACAATAGTTTGGTTAGAAAATGCAAGCCCACAAAAACCATGATATAAAGGTACAGCCTCTCCCCCTTTTAATGTATATAATAAAAATGGAGTTAGCCTTGAACAAGGGGCTGATCCATAGTCCTCACGTTTGAAGGTGGAGAGTCCCTGACCCAGATCTTAAAAAACTTTCTATTCATGTCTTGACTATTAGTTTTTCCCTCATCCTCTCAACTCAGCCAGTCACTGGGAGGGAACTCAAGACATAGTTTGGGGCTAGTCCCTAAGAAATAGTGACAGCTTAGCTACTTCCTCTAAATAACCTGTCACGTATCCCTGTTAGACTTTCCCTGCAGCGTTCCCAGGGCACATAGTTGCTGCTGGGTCTTGCCCTGATTCCTCTTTATTTATACTTTTACACAGAATCCTTTTAATCCAATCTGACTTTCCCAGCATTTGTTAAATTATCATCAGGTCTCAGTATATCTGCATTCTAAGTATGGATAGAAGTCCAATTCTTTCTCACTAAACAGCTGTGTCACCTACATTCAAGAAACCCTATCTCTGAACATTCCTATGGTGGTTGCAAGGTTCTTGTGCCATTATAAGACATTTAGAAGCTGGTTATCAGATAACAGAGAGAGTAGTAGTATTGCCTCTTTCACTCTCCAATCTAACTCCCATTGTTGTCTTTCCAACTTAAACTATCGTGTAAACTTAAAAGCTGCAACTTCTCAGGCAAGACTCAGGCGTCTCAGGGTGTTGTCTGCCCAGAGCTCTCAGCAGAGGCCAGGCAAAATTTGCCATGTGTAGCCATGTGGTTCTTACCCTGTACAACTCCAAGGTGCCACTTTAAGATGCTGATAGTGCCTCATAAGTTGTTTATCAAGTTGACCCTGCCTATACACTTATAGATGTTAAATAAGTACTAGTGGCAAATGAATCTGGAAGGTTAGTAAAGCTTTATAATATGTATAGCTCAGAATGAATATCATTATGTGGAAATAGGTTTCATAGAGAAATGGATATTGGTAAATTATCCTAAGAATTTTGCTAGTTAAAAAATTGCATTTTTGCTTGAATAATAATAGGATATGAAATTGCCAGAGGAATGCTATTAATGAATAAGGGTCCACATACTCAACTCAATTAAATTATATAAAAAGGCATGTTGAACATAATAAAGCATCATCTAATTAGAAGGTTCAAAAAGGTCTTTGAAAATCAGGCATATCATAAAACCTTTTGCTTTAGGACACTGGCCTTTCTGTCAAAAATGATCAATAATTTTTGCCCTAAATTGTACAGATTTAGCTATGTTGCACATTTCCTCTCCTCCCTCTTAAGCAGTAGCAAGATTTCCTTTTGCTTTTTTTTTTTTCTTTTTCTTCTTCTTTTTTTCTTTTTTTTTCAGTTTTTGGCTGGGGCTGGGTTTGAACCCGCCACCTCCAGCGTATGGGGCCAGCGCCCTACCCCTTTGAGCCACAGGTGCCGCCCATTCTCTTGCTTTCTTTGTCTGCTGGTGCAATATAAATAGCCATTAATCCTGTACAATTTTATTACACATATCAACTCCTGTACTATTACCTTCCTGGGTTTAATTCAGTTTCTTGTATGCTACTCACCTTTGGAGATTCCAGTCACAGCTGAATCCATTTTTATCTTCCTCCTCTTTTTCTTTTGTCACCCCACTTACTGTACCTAGTAGCACTGAAACATACTTGTGTGGGCTTCCAGATTGAGGGGTGCAGAGAGTTCGTGGTATTGCCACAGAGATATTGATTCTGGAGCTGGCCAGAGAAGTCATGGACCACATACTGTGCATTTTTAAGAAAGACTTATGTAACTCATCAAAGCAATGCTAAGATCTGGTCTTTAGCCTTGAAAGGAAAGAAACTATACAGAATCCTGGGACAGAAACATGCTAATGTGCACATCCACATGATCTAACCTTATGTCAGTATAACCGACAATTAGCAAAATAAATATATTTCTTATTTTTTTATTCATCCCATAGCCTGGATGAAATATGTTCTGACCACCAGTCTCTGTTGTAGTACTGCATGAGTGAGAAGTTAAATTATAATCTGCAATTTAATAAGTGAACATGGAAATAGAGAGTGGAAGAGTAAGTCAGACCCCTGAACCAGGTACCCTCTGCCCCGGGACTATTTAGATGAATATTTCTAGATTATCTCTTCTTCATCCAAGGTCCTTTTTGTGCTCTACATATGTAAGTCTTCAGCCAGACTATAATTCTGTCATTTTAGCCCGGGACTCATTTTAATGCTATGTTTATGCATATTTTTTGATGGTACAATATACATTTATTAGTTTAGCACCTAGAGACCAATTTTTCTTCCCCTACTTTAAAGCTCTTGGGGATATCATGTTATTGCCCAAAGTAGCTTAGCAATTTTTGCCTGGAAAGTAAAGGAACATAACAAGATACATTAATAAATTCAGCATTTTGAAAAATATGTAAAATAGTACATTTGAATTAACATAGCTAGTCTATGAAGTAGACATTTATTTACATATATGTCTCATTCCAAGATAAAGTAAACTTCTGAGTGAATGTTAACTTTGATATTACATTATAATTTGATTGATATATAAATTTATTTAGTTGTTACTACTTTCAAACATGGACTGTTTTATTACTTGTTTATAGGAGAGAGTGAGACTGAAATTTCCTCTCTCTACTCCTCCCTCCAATGAGCACTTCAGCTCAACTTAAGGCAGTAACTTCCATGAAGTGCTGGGCAAAAGGTCTCAGGAAGAAAGACAGTGGCCTGTCCTCCTCTTGTAGAGTATTTGAGATAAAGAGTTTTAAAAGCTAAAAAAAAAATTTTACTGACTAGTGTAAAGATCTCTCCTCTTAGGCTATCAGTCTTTTCTCCCCTGTACATATTCAGTGCATTTCCCCAAACATAAAAAAGAATACTACTTAAGGGCGGTGCCTGTGGCTCAACAGAGTAGGGCGCTGACCCCATATGCCAGAAGTGGCAGATTCAAACCCAGCCCCAGCCAAAAGAATACTAATTAATTAGCATTTGTAACATGGTATATGTCTCTAGTACCATTAGAATTTTCTTATCAGACTAAATTTCCTTTCCACATATTACTTTAGAGGATTTGCTGCATTTTGAAATATGACCAGATTATGTCTTAAGGTTAAGTTATATTTTTGTTTGCTTCCCCAAAACTGCAACCTTAGTTATATAATGGAAATTAGTAGAAATCTAAAATTCAGTGTGGAGAACTTAAAACATAGACTTGTGTATCTTCTATATGCATATGAATTGATGAGCACATTAATTAATAGCTATGCATATAAACAAAGCTACATTCAATTTCTTAAAGTAAGGAACATCAGTACTCTTAAATATGCAGTAATTATATTTTCCAAATAAAACTTGGGTATGCACAGTCTGAGAAATATAAAGGGTACACTACATGGAATAAGGACACACCTTAGGAAATCAAGAAATATGTATTAACATGTGACCTGTGAGTATTATGTCCAGGAGATGACCTTTTTTCACATAGCTGTAGTTCCACAGTAAAATATATTTTCTTCTTCCTTCCAAATTAATAAAGTAAAAAAGAAAAAAAAAGTAGCTTTTTATAATGTAAAATTTTTATCATAGAGGTTTTCATAATATTTATTACTAAAACTCTCCAGGTTGTTCTGTTAAATTGTTTACTTTTAAACCTATTTAGTCAGCAATATTGACAGATTAGAACTTTTCCAGGAATAGATATGATACACCCAGGGGTGTACAAACTTTTTTTCTACTCTGCTACACATTGAAAGAATAAAAGTTGTTTTGGGTCACATTAAATACACAAACACTAACAGAAGCTGTTTAGCTAAAAAAGGTCTTTGCAAACTTTTCATGATAGCCAACACCACAGATAAGACAAAAAAACTTCATGAAGTCATCATGTGGCATATAGGACACTGGACACTCCTAATACACTATTATACTGCTTGGCCAGTCAATCAGTGTCATGTTGCAAGAAAAAAGTTCTCAGCACAAAACCTGATCATGATTGATTATATAAGTTAAATAAAAGAAATATAATATAATAAATGTCCCTAGAGAAGGGTCTATGGTTTTACATTTCTTCTTTTATTTTTTACATTTTTACATTTCTTAAATTCAAATTTTTTTGCTCTACTCATTACTAGTATATAATCCAAATTATATTATTTAGACTTTCTAAATATCGGTTTACCTATTATTACCAGTCTATTAAAGGCAAATAATACTAATAATACTAACTTTATATGGTTAGTATAAGGATCAAACATTTTAAACCATTTAAAATGTAGGACATAGGACCTGTAAGATAAAAACAACACTCCAAGCATAATTATTATTACTCTTGTGGCAGTGATGCTGTATGGTTTTGTATCCAGTGGCCAATCGACATTAAATAATAGGAAGACACTTTTAAGAAGTGAATATTTAAAAATTTAAATCTCTAAGTGATCCCCACCAGTCATGTGATAAATTAAATACTGCTTTGTTGCCATTTTCCTTAAATTTTTAATTTATAAAATTTGAAGGTGAATTAATCAAATAACTGAATATTACGAAGGGAAAAAAATTCAAGAAATGAAGTTTATGTGACTTTAGGTAGAATTCTTGCCTATGCTGGTAATTGGATCAAGATATCTTACCCTAATGGTAATGTTTCATAATCTGTTCTTAATTATCCCAAATATTAAACATTACATCATTGTGTGCATTTTATTTTAATTTAAGCTTTTTCTTCTTTCCTTATAAGCACACTCAGTGGTATTTTCATTTGTTAGTGTACCATACTAATTTTTGGCCAGAATTCATAAAAGATTGTTCTGAAGAATGTTTCCTGTTGTCACTAACACTTACACAGTCGATCTTGTGTAGCTATCTGAATCTAGCATCTATTTTTTTTCTACTCGTTCTTTATGGAAATTCACTGCCTTCATTAGAGTCATGTTATCTTAGTGAGGTGTGTGTTGTGACAGTGCAGTATATGTCCTCTTCTTTTGACTCCTCCCAATCAACCAATCCTGACAGTAGAATTCCTACCCAGGCGATATTCATCTGAACTGAAGTGTGATGTTCACCCATTGCTTCCCTGAAGGCACTAACAGCCTCAGACTTTCATCTGCCAGTTCATTCTTCCTCCTAGCAGATACAAGCAGATTAACATATCCCCAAGAGACAGATGCCTTTAGTTGCTGAAGTCACTCAATACTTATTACCTGACAATGTTCTCTAGTAAGACTTACTTATTTTCAAATCCTACCCACTAGGATATCTTCATGAGGTACATATGTCATTTTTGAGGGGGGGCCCATGAGGGCCAACAGCTCCAGGCTTCCCAGGTTTGTCTCAAGCTGTCAAGATTATTGTGTATAATTTGGGGGTGGCCCTTCTCTCTCTTTAGACCAAGTTCAGACCCAGTTTACTCTGTAAAAAAGTAATGTAAACTATAGGAAATGATATAGAGGTAGTTGGACACTGTCATTGGGGAACTCTAACAATGTGAAATTTGTGGTCCTGAATGATAGAAGGTGGCTGTCTACACAGACTTAACTCTGAGGATAATTGTCCTTCTTCCTTTCTTTATGACAAGAGTTCTGGCCTCAGCAGCAGAGCGTGTCACTCCAGCAACTTCTGCCACTTTGTTGTGGTGATTGTGGATCGATGCTTGACACTGATGAAGTCTAATTTCCCAGTGGACTTTTCAAAAAGTCTGACACTGGTGTGGATCACTGTTCTTGAATACTGTAACTATTTGTATCATTTTTCTCTCTAGTCAAGGAGAACACTACAGGCAGCAATTGCTATCTGTTTGTGCGTATGTATGTGCTTACATGTTTGTGTGTGTATTTAAACATGTTCACAGGCATTTTTAACAATGTCTTTCATTTTCTACCACAAACATGTATCATGTTAGTATCTGTCAAGAACAGACAAGGATGAGCCAAGAAAACTTAACTGGGGAGGGGAAATGGGCCAGCATGTGAAAATCAGATCTGCAGCTCTAAAGTCCCGCCAGTTTACGAATCATCCTCATTTGATTAGCAAACATCCCAGTGAGATATAAGAATATAAGATGTTGCAATCAATTCTATATTTCAAATGAGCAAAGTGAAAATTAAAGAGATTTGGTCACATTCCATAAAAATCTGATGAAGCCTGAATCCAAAACCAGATAGTTCTGATTCTAGCTTTTGCAGACCAAATCACACTGACCTCGGAGATTTTGTAGTTTACTGGGATGATTAAACAAGTAGGAAATAAAAGAACTTAAGGCATTATACGTATAATAGTAGAACTATATAGAAGGTTTAGTGGAAGAATAGAAGAAAGAAATAATAACTCAATTGGGTGTAGAGGAGGTGGGAGGAAGAAAGACGCAAATAACCAAACGCACATTTGGAAGTTTCTTTGATCTGAAAAGACATTGACAAGCTTCATAAAACTATATTCCAACATAAAAAATTGCTTTGGTTAAAAACCAGTGGAGAAGCTGTATTTAACATCATTGTAATAAACTTTGTGAGAGTTTTCCTATAATGATTGAAGGTAATTGTTGCAATGGATTGTAAGGCATTATGACAGATTCTAACAAAAATGAGAATTTGCACATCCATTATGATTTTCAAGTATGATGAGTTTTTACACTACATAGAAATGGGGCAGTCAATTGAAAAAATATTGCCAAGCAATATTATAGATGTTCATGGCTGGGAAATTTGATGTAAGCAGTGAAGAAGCAGATTCCAGTAGGGCAGAGAATAAGCTAAGCTGGGGATTCTGGCCCTATTTCTATGTTTGCAACAACTGACTGGCCCAAAGGAAAGCGCTAAAGTTCCATAGGTTTTACTATCATAATAGTAGAATAGCAATATTTTAATATTCTTGGGGTCTTATTCGTGTGTAGTTTTAATGGGTAGGAAGTATGGTCAGCTTTAACTTTTAGGAGACAGATCTTACTCAGGAGACCTTTTGAAGATTTCCAAGAGAGATTGGGAGTTCTACTCCTGGTGCATGTTATGTGGTCACATCTGGTTACTCAGCAGGACTGCTACTAGTTACAAAGACACATATTTTTATCAGGGGTTACACTCTTCAATGGGTAGAGAAACCAGCAAATTAAAACCGAGGATGTAGACAGGTAGCAGGGGAGGAGGACTTACGAAATGTTGATGGAATATCTTTTTTTTTTTTTTTTAATTAAATCATAGCTGTGTACATTGATATGATCATGGGGCATTATACACTAGCTTCACAGACTGTTTAACACATTTTCATCACAATGGTTAACATAGCCTTCCTGGCATTCTCTCAGTTACTGTGCCAAGACACCTACATTCCACATTTACCAAGGGGTATATGCAAAACTTGGTAAATGTGGAATATCTTTGAATCAAAGTAAGATCCTTGGAATTTTTATGTGATATGAATGTCCTTATGTTCAGTGTAATTTAGAATAATAGCTTCAAAATGGAAGCCTCAATGAAAGCCTTTGGAGAACATCTGAAAGTCAATCTCAAATCCAGTACTTATTATTCCTGGGGCTCAATACTTCTATATAATTCCTTCAGTTACAGAGGGGTTTTCCCCTAAACCGGGGAACCCCGCTGAGCTTCACCACCTTTCCATTTATCTGTCTGCCCATTACACAGTCCAAAAGGCAAATAGCTTTCTAATGTCCTTACGCTTCAGGAAATTTGCAAGTCAGTTCTATCTTCCTAATATCCTTCTCTCTCTCACTCCAGTAGTCACTTCTCTCACTCAGATTCTTGGTATCCTTCATTTGTGAGAGTATCATCGTCTTCCTAGTGAATTCCATGCCTCATTGTGTCTACTGTCATCCCTTCCACAGAAGCCAATATATGTCAAATGTCTTAACAATAAATTCCGATTGCTTTATTTCAGTGCTTTAGCAAAAAATAAAAAACAACCAAGCTAAATTTTTACTAATGATGGATTAAACAATAGCAGCCACATAGTAGTGCCAATTTGGTACCAGATGAACACCAATGGGGGGCCAGTGACTAACTCCAGAATAAATAATACATAATTTCACAAAAAAAAACTATGTATTTCCTATACCATTATACATTCTTTGAATGTTCTTTTTGTTATATTTTCTTCTTTCCATATAAGTCCTCGACAGATATATTTGCTACATTCACTGAATGCCTTCATATATGTCCAGTCTCTCCCACAGGGACAAAAGTAATGATGACTTTTTTTTTTTTTTTTTTTTTTGGTAAGCTTTTCACTCCTGTCTCCCAAAACTTTTTCTTTTGGTTTGGCATAAACTGTTCCTCTTGTCACCATTCCTTGTCTTGGATTGTACTCATGTCCATAAAAATTCATGACCCTTGTATGTTTTTCTCTGGAGACCATGGACATTTTAAGCACTCCTTCTTACATTTTCTTCATGGAGTTGTTATGTCAAATCTTTCAAAAATTATTTTCTTCACAATTGTTTCTTCGAAAGAAGTAGCTATCAGTGGTTATTTGTTTCCTAAAAAATCACATATGAATTGCATATTACAATATCAATGATGATGAAGAAAATTGCCAGGGGCCATTGCTGAGTTCTTCAACAACAAGAATATGTTCTTACAAGGTTATTAAGGGTGTCATCACCTGCATTAGTAGCATCATAAAAGTGGATTACATCAGGTTTTTTATTCATCACCTTCATATCTCCATGCTATATGGAAAGTACTGTAAGTACTTTTCCAGTCTTTGGAACATAACTTACTAATGTCACATGGAGAGAGAAGGCAAATCTTACTTTATCAGATGAAGAGTTTTCATTGATGCTGGCCTGAGTTCTAGAGGCAAATCCTTTTTATCATTATAAATAATACCAACTATGGTTATGTTCTTTTGAAGCAAGTAGAAAGTAAGGGCAGTGGAGGTAAACTTTCTGTCCATGGTAATATTTCTTCCAGACTGACCCAAATGACAGTTCTGAACCAGTCTTTTTACAACCTCAGAGCCACTATTATAATTTCTCAGGTTTTCTGAAAACAATAGTTTATAGAAGAATCACAGAGAAGATTCACTTGAACTAAAATACAATTTTAAGCCAGTTACTAACTGAACCACTCTTGGCCGAGGGGATCTTTAAAACTGAGTAATCCTGCCCTCCTCTTCATCTTAGAGCTTTCCTTTGTGACTCATTAATAGGCATAAGTCTATGTAAATATACCTGCATGTCAGAGGTTGGGCACGGTGGCTCAAGCCTATAATCCTAAAACTCTGGGAGGCCGAGGCCAGTGGATTGCCTGAGCTCACAAGTACAAGACCAGCCTGAGCCAGAGTGAGACCTCGTCCCTAAAAATAGCTGGGTGTTGTGGCAGGCACCTGTACTCCCAGCTACTTGGGAAGCTGAGGAGAGAGAATCACTCGACCTCAAGAGTTTGCAGTTTCTGTGAGCTGTGACACCATGGCATTCTACTGGGGTAACAAAGTGAAACTCTGTCTCAAATATATATATATATATATACATGTATATTTGACTGCATGTCCTCAATAAATACAACAACCACTTGAGTCTAAGCAAATGTTTGGTAATTTGTCTCTGATTAATAGACCCTTGTCTTAATTAGACAAAGCCTAATTCTTTTAGCCAATTGTTAGCTAAAGAATCTTTAAACCCACCTATGGCCTGCAAGCCCCCACTTTGAGATGTCCAGAGCCAAACCAATGTGTGTCTTCCAGATGTTGATTTGTGAATTTATTGGTAATTCCTGTCTCTATGAAATGTATAAAACTAAATTGTAGCCCCATTACTGTGAGCTCACTTGCCTAAGGTTTCTAGAGTGTGGCTCCAGGTCACAGTCTTCAAATATGACTCAGAATAAACCTCTTTAAATTATTTTACAGAACATGGCTTCTGTTCTACCAACACACTGGAATTCTGTACCTCCCAGGTTTATTTGGTATGTAAAGTGTGAATGGGTAATGCCCAGGTAAAGAAACCAATTCCTCATTGACAGACTTGTGATACAAG
Source organism: Loris lydekkerianus (assembly GCA_963574355.1). Classification (NCBI taxonomy): domain Eukaryota; kingdom Metazoa; phylum Chordata; class Mammalia; order Primates; family Lorisidae; genus Loris; species Loris lydekkerianus. Next base: position 7,796 of record CAUYPK010097091.1, on the reverse strand, counting down.
CTTCACTTGTTGTGGCATCATCAAAATGTAGACATTTCAGTAAGATTCACATTCTGTGTTCTGAAAACATAGCATGGTAAACTGGAAAATCTTTCTCACAGAAAAGATATTCAATATTGCCTTTATTTTGCTAGTGTACACCACAATTTAGAAAAATTCCAATTAGTTCAAATATTCCTTCTTTTACAAAATTTCCAAAATTTTGAATAAGTATGTTCTTACATAACTCTTTGACTAGATATAGTTTTTGTTTTGGAAACTTGATAATTACATCCACAGTTTCAATGTCAACAAATAGTGGGGAAGCATTGAGTAGAACTTTGGGTTCTGTTCCCAGTTGTACTCCTGGTCAAGTCTTTATAATATTAGCCAATTTTTTTCTCCCATAATCCTTTATCAGCTGTGAACTCCATATCATTCTTGATGGTGCCTTTACCTGAACCATAGGGTGCTCTGTTTCCACAAGTGGACATGGGCTTCTTCTCCTGGGCTCTATATTTTGCATTTCTTCTTCTCTATAGTCATCATCTTCTTCTTCCTCTTTGCTCTCTTCCTCAGAAGAAATAATTTCATGTTCTACCTCTATGAATTCATCTTTCTCACTGTCTGAAGTAGTAAAAATATCCTCATTGTTTCCTCAAAATCTGACACTGTCAGTTCTTCCTCTATCTTACTTACTGATAAATTATATTACCTCTTCCCCATCTGTAAGAAGACAGAAACAGTAAGTTGTTGCTTGACATAAATAGATTTATCAAATTATCAGATATTCTAAATTTTTAGTCATACATATGAAAATACACCAAACACAAATACACTGCTTACTAACTTCACTAAGAAAAACTCTTAGAAAAAAATAGAATGGAAAAGAGACCGCAACTCATCACTGCTGATAAGAAGAGTGTTGAGACCTGCAGATCCAAGAGTGATGATATGTGAAAGTGTCATGGATGGGAGAGAACGAGTCTAATAGCGTAAGAAATGGTTAAACCACAACTTCCCTCATTAAAAAAAAAAAAAAAAAAAAAAAAAATATATATATATATATATATATATATATATATATATATATATATATATACAACAAACCCATGGTAACGTCTGTCCCTGACCCCTCTTAATATGCAACTTAAAACCCTTTGGCCAGACTTTAGAAACTTCCACAAACCAGTTTAAAATATGCTTCTAGCTTCATTTTATATTATAATTTGTATGTACCTTAAACAATAACAACATCAGAACACTCTGAACTTAATTGGCCTTATTTTTATACTATTTTCTCACTCTAGAATATCCAACATTACATGAACAACAACAACAACAAAAAGTTAATGTCCAAATCAATGGTTTCCTATTCAAAATGTCAGTGGGAAATGGGAGAGTTTTTTTTTTTTTTTTTTAATACAAAATACTTTTAATGATTAAGATTCCAAGTCCTGCCTTTGCTACTTTCTAGCTGTGTGACCCTGAAAAAGGTAATTTAATTCCCTGTGGCTGTTCACATTACTGACCCATAAAAAGAAGATTGAAAATATGTAGTTTCTGGGTGGCACCTGTGCCTCAGTGGGTAGGGCACTGGCCCTATATACCAAGGGTGACAGATTCAAACCTGGCCCTGGCCAAACTGCAACAAAAAAATAGCCGGGCATTGTGGTGGGCACCTGTAGCCCCAGCTACTCGTGGGACTGAGGCAAGAGAATCCCCTAAGCCCAGGGGTTGGAGGTTGCTGTGAGCTGTGTGATGCCACAGCACTGTACCAAGGGCGATAGAGTGAGACTCTGTCTCTACAAAAAAAGAAAGAAAGAAAGAAAATATGTAGTTTCCTTATAAGATTGTTATGAGAACTGAACTAATTCATGTATGTATGTAAATGTACACACAATGCACATAACAAACTCAAAGTAAGCGCTATAATTACCATTGTAGAATTAGAGGACTTCCTAAATTTTATTTAAGATGCCTTATGGACAACCACACTATGCTCTTTATCACATATGTAAGTGAAGGTATGAAATAAGGATTAAAATACATCATAGCACATGGCATGACTAGGGCTGTGATTTAAAAAACTAAATACAATTAAACTATACTCTTTGAAAATATCCCATAAATTCAAGTTTTTTTAGCCCTTATTTAGAATTTGAAATATCAGTAAATGATAGAGTTTGACTTAATATTATTTGGTTCATTCATTTATTCAATTATGTTCTAAACATGCATTGCAAACATTAGTTTCCCATTATTGTAGCAAATTGCCATAAACTTGGGTGCTTAAAATAACACAAATGTATTGTCTTACAGTTCTGGAGGTCAGAAGTTTGAAATGTTCATCATCTATAATCATCAGAGAAATGAAAATGAAAACCACTTTGAGATATCATCTAACTTCCATAAGACTGGCTCACATAACAAAATTGCACAACTACATATGTTGGCGAGGATGTGCAGTAAAGGGAACACTTCTGCACTGCTCTAGGAATGCAAGCGAATACGTCCCTAATGGAAAGAAATATGGAGACTATTCAGGGATCTAAAAGTAGACCCACTGTTTGATCCTGCAATTCCTCTACTGGGTGTATATCCAAAAGACCAAAAATCACTTTATAACAAAGATATTTGCACCAGATTGTTCATTACAGCTCAATTCATAATAGTCAAGTCATGGAAGAAGCCCAAGTGCCCATCAACCAATGAATGGATTAATAAATTGTGATATATGTATACCATGGAATATTATGCATATTTAAAAAAGATGGAGACTTTACCTCTTTTATGTTTACATGGGTGGAGCTGGAACATATTTTACTTAGTAAAGTATCTCAAGAATGGAAGAAAAAATATCCCATGTACACAGTACTATTATGAAACCAATTCCCAATCACTCACACTTGAAGAATAGATCACAACTATGGCCCAAGATGAAGGAAGAATGAGAGAGGGGTAGGAAGGGAGGAGGGAGATCAGATCGAGGGAGGGTGAATGCTGGGATCACACCAATGGTGCATAATGCAAGGGTACATGTTGGATCTATTAGTATAGAGTGTAAAAGTCTTAACACAATTAACTAAGTAAATGTGATTAGCTGTATATTAACCAGTGTGATGTAAACATTCCTAATTCTATATGAAATCAGCACATTGTAACCCATAAGTGCATTAATGTATACATGATCTACATGTTTATGATTTAATAAAAAAAAAAAAGAAATGTATCTCTTAGAGCTAAAATAAATGTATCATCAGGGATGCATTGTTTTCTGAAGGCCCTAGAGAGAAATCTGTTTTGTTTCCTTGCTTTTCCAGATTCTAGAGGCAGCCCACTTTCATTGATCCACAGAAAGAGAAAGTCAGCAATGGCTGATTTAGTCTTTTTCATATCACATCACTCTGGCACTGACAGTTAAGAACCCTTGCAATTAAGCTGGATAATATAGGGTAATCTCTTTATTTTAGGTCAGCTTATTAACAGCACTAATTTCATCTGCCACCTAAAAATTTCCCTTTCCTATGTAACAGAACATTTTCAGAGGTTACAAGGATTAGGATATGGATATCTTTAGTCATTTTTCTACACATTGCACATAATTACCAGAAATCCTTTTTTTAATAAATTAAACACTGAAAGAAGGACCATGGTGTAATTATGTCCTAAACTAGAAGACAACTGAAAAATCAGGGAAAATCCTCATAACTTACAGAATATTTTCTTTTCCTTTGATTGATAGTCTTTAGTTATTTCTTGTGCTAAATAATTTTGTAGACCCCCACTCCATATCTAAGATCATGTACACTCAGCAAGTAAGTATAACTTTACAAATCATCTAAGGTATGCTCAGCCTGTCCCAAATGTTAGCACAGGTAGAAGAGAAAATAGCATATATTATGGTATAAGGAATAAAATAACATCTAAATCAGGGTGGTACAGAAAATCAAAAGATGTGTGCAATACTAACATGAAACCAATAGATAAACAACTGCACCTCTGCATGAGAGAAAAACACAATTAAATCCAAGTAGGGGAGGGAAGAGGAGGGAAAGGAAAGAGGGAAGGAGTGAGAGGGATTGGTAAACTCTCACCTAATGGGCAGAACGTAAGGATATACAGCACACCTCCTGGGTGAAGGGCTCAACTGTGATTTGAACTTTCCCTGTGGCTGTTCACAGGGAAACAAAAATGCAAATAATATAACCAAATCATTTGTACCCTCGTATTAATCGGAAATAAAAAAAAAAGAAAGTCGAAAGTTAAAGGAGTAAAACTGACATTAATCAAAAGCTACAATGTAATATGCATTCAGAAAATATTATTTTTAGAATTTACTTGTCTCATTTTCAATAGATGGGTTGTAAGAAAACAATGAACACTTGTAGGGAATTTTGTGTTCATGTATTATACTTCTTTTTCCCCCTCAGATATGACTGAATACTTCAGTTTCCACAGCATACCTTATTAAAAGTTTCTTTGGAAAATGCATGGTATATTCAGAAACTTTCAGACACGTCTGCTGCCTAGGAAATGAGGATGTGATTATTTGTATCTCTTCTCTTTGAGACATGAGAATGGATAGCAAAAATAACTTGCGAAATACTTTAGATGTCTTGGAAAAGGAGCCCATTGAAATGAAAATTATTATTATCGGAAGAGTCATAACAGTCTTCCAACTATCATTGTTACAGTGGAAATGGTGATTCATTCTACTTTCCTCTCCTTTGTCCCATTGGATGGAAATCAACTTATTAGTTCTTTAGTGTAACTGACAGTCTATCCTTTATAAAAACCCATCTCCAATTCACATTTCCACTGAAATTTTAATCCAGTGAATTATATTTTCTCCCCTGTATTGCCAATTCAGACATTCTTTGATGACCCACTCACTGCCTTCTATTAATAGTTCGCCTTGAGAAAGCAGGATTACTTTGAGAAAAGATTGAACACAGCCCTCCTATGGATATTTTAGTCTTATGTGTTTAGAAGTGAAAAAAAAGAAGGGTCCTGATCCAGAGATCAATAGTGAGTATGGTCTCAAAGGACAGTTCTTCATACCAGAGTTAGGCAGAGAAGAGGACGGTCTTCTTATTTGAGTTATGACTGTTTCCTTGTCTCTACTCCCTCTTTTGCATATATTAATCTCAAATGTTAGCTCATCACTGTGGGAATAAAGAAACATTAAGTTTCTTATTAAAATCAGAAGTTGCCAGTAAGAAAAGTCACGCCTTTTCATGTGGGCATGGTATGCTCAGGGAGAGAAACAATTACCCAGCATGATGGCTAGGAGTTGCCTCACACTGTCTTTTATGGGACAGTATGATGTGGAGTAAAATCTACAGTTCCCTGTGATTTCAGTGGATGAAAATTCAATAGCAAGCCAGCAGACCTAGAAAATCTTCAAGCCTAGGGTGAAAAGGGTAGATAAATATGTGTGGGCTTATGCCTGGGAAGCAGAAAGGGATATAGACATTACATGGGGAAACAATCAAAACAAAGTCTGAGGATCAATGGGAATTTCTTATCAGTACCATGGGGAATAATAGAATACCGCTCTTTGCACTGGTGTGAAAATAAGAAGAATTTAATACACATGCATTATTTATAATAGCAGCTGAAAAATAGTAGGTATTTAGTGAGCATCATTTATTATGATAATTTTTATGGTGTTCATTGTTTTTGTTGTTACTCTTACATCCTAGAAGAAGCCAACATTAAAAAGATGACACTACAGTGATAATTCTCTTACAACCAATACCAGGGAGTTTGTCTCCCTCCAAGAGACAGGTGAAGGGAAAGGGAAAATACTCCATGAGGTTTTTACCTAAAAAAGATCGATGTTAAGCAGAAATGTCTGAGTTTACTTGAAATTGACATGGTTAAATTTTCTGTCATCAGCAGAATTATGTGCTTGGGAAGTTATTTTTGCTTTTGTAAACTTGAGTTTTGTAAGCTGTGAAATTCATGCTTTCCTACATCTCTTAGTAGTGTTTTTGACAAGGTATTCCTTACTGAATTTTTAATGCCATCACTCTCTATTTATTATTATTGTTAATTTCTAAAGGTTTAAGCTAACATTTCTTGGAGAACTGATCCAAAGTACATTTCCATTTGCTGGCACAGTGATCTGCATGAAGGCAAGGAAGAGGGTAGAAGGAAAAAATAAAGAAAAAATGATGATAGACAAAAGGAAAAATTGATAGCTAAAAATATACATGTTAACATTAGATTACCCTTCTTATAAGGTGTGCATTATTACAGATACTGAGATTACTAAATATGTGGATATTATAATATGTAGTATCTGCTTTCTATTTCCAGTGGAGAAATTAATTTCTTGAGCTCTAACAGCTAGAAAGGAACCGAAGGAGCAGAACCAGGACTTCAACCCTGTTGAAAGTCAAAGCTCCTACTACTAAGCATGATGTCACACAGTGTAATGTCTTCTAGCCCTGCCACTAATAACAGTTGATGTAACCTCCCCTTGTTCACACTTCAAAGGTAGTGGGGAAGAACTCTGTTGTCACTTATTTGAATGGATATTCTTATGAACTCTTCAATACTTTGAATAAGTTATCCTAAGTTTCAGCTTCCATGTTATCTGTGATACTCTTGAATAGGCAGAAAATTTTCATTTCAATCAGTCAAATTCATCATCTCCTGCTAGGGATTGTATTTTTTATGTTCTGTGTAAAAAATCCTATTCAAATCCAAGGTCAGGAAGATAGAAAATCTCTACTTCTTTTTCAGCAATGTATAGTTTTACTCTTCACGTTGAAATCTTTCTTTCACCCAAATTTCATTGTGTAGTAGGAGATAGAGTTTATTTTCCCTTCAGAGTAAATCAGTTTTCCCAATGCCGTTTATAAAATAATCCATCATGTATACACTGATTTGTGATGTGACCTGAACTATACACTAATTTGATAACAAGCATGTTTACTATGCTCCTTAATTTATACTCCTTATCTATTTATAAGTTCTCCTATGCAATGATTTTTATAATCGTAATGGTTTTTAAGTTAAAGTCTCTTTCCAAACCCCCACAAATTGCTTTTCTCTTTCTGAATTGTCTTTGTCTTTTTTAATTCTTCCATACATATTTTAGAATGAACTTACCAAGTGCTTTTTATTCCAATCTTGCTAGAATACATATAAAATTGCATTGAGTATATTTGAGTAGAATTGGTATCTTATATATTTATTCCACTTATTGTTTTGGTCCAGTCTTTCTTTATATTCTTCTTCAGGAGTGTTAAAATGTTAGGTATGAAGTTATTTTAAATTTTCACTAGGGTTAAATCCTAGATGCTCTTATTATCATAAATGATATTTTATTGTATATATATAAATATATTATATATGTATATATGTTATGGTGTATAACATACAGAAATCCTGCCCAAATTTCTAATTAGTTTTCCTCACACACACTTAGATGTTATATTTTGTTGGGTTTTCTAGATACACAATTATTTCATTTGAACATAATAACTTGTTTTCCTTTGTAATTTTTATATATTTTATTTCCTTCATATGTCCTATTATATTGGCCCAGAGCTGTATTAAATACTAGTGCTGACAATAAGTATATTGTGTGAGTGCAGCTTTTAAAATAATTGTATCTAAAATGTCTTTATCAATTATATTTCAGAAAGTTTATTGTAGATTTTTTTTTAATTATTTTTTTTTATTATAGATAAAAATATGCACCATAGATGTGGCCCAACCCATCATCCTCCCTCCACCCAAACCTCCCCCCTCCCTTCCCCTTCCTTGGTCCTTTCCTCATAGTCTTGAGGTATAGTTGG
>CAUYPK010097090.1:0-19663 GCA_963574355.1 Loris lydekkerianus | reverse complement strand
AACAATATCCTCAAGCATTCACTCAGTCTACCCAGTATGAAGTAATGACTGTGTCCTTTCTTCAGGGCAGAATATCTATAGACCTCTGACAATATGTTGTTAACATATGTCAACCCTCTGGCCCGTGTCTCTGAGGAAGGGCTGCACGCCCTTGGATCTCAGGCTTAATGGGGAATACTGCCTCAGAGAAAAGGCCTAAGGAATTTTCCAAAAAAGCCTATCTCTGTGAGTAACCCATGGGGGTCCATATTTCTTAAGCCTCTGGAAGAAAAGTAAGTCATTTTAAACTCACACCGAATTTACTTTGTGTGCTTGATGTAGGATATGTTTATTTTTAAATATTATCCTACATATAAAAATAAGTATATAAATGCAAAATTATTTATTTTTGAAATAAGCATATGTACTTTGGTGATATAAATATCTACCATTCTGTTTGTTTCATAAGAACTGGGCTTTACAAAAAATTCATATGTGAGGCAATTTTGTTAATTTATAGTTTTCTGAGAAAATTTTTCAATTTTTCTGGAGTGTGTTTATGATCTGAGATGTTAAAATTCTATAAATGTTGTTAGCTTATTTACTTAATATCTCCTAGCTATTTCAATTTCTGAAATAATATACGAAAGTCTCTCATTTGGATTGCAGTTTTACATAAGTGAAACCTTAATAAAAACATTTCAATTATCTAAACCAAACCAAGACAACATATATTTATATGAATATAGGTCTTTATTTATAAATAAATTATACACATTTGATTAATCATTCTGCAGTAAGCTTTACAAAACCTTCTACCAATGTATGTTTTTATAGAGATTATATATTATAGTCTATACTTACATAAAAGATGGTATACCACCCAAATCATTTTATGAGGATAGTATATCCTGAATATTAATACTGGGTTAGGAGTCAGTGATACTTTTTAATACAGAGATGTATGTGAAGTGATTCATTCTAACAATCAAATATCTAATTTTACTGCTTATACATATAAATAAGTCCAAGTTCACAGTTATTTAGCTGTGTGATCACGGGCAAATTTTTTAGACTCTTAAAGCTTCATGTTTTGCTTAGTGATAAATTATGTACAATGATAGTATTAAAATTTCCTTTAATTACCAATGAGCCATTACACTTTCTTAGAGCCTATATTAGCAATGAAAGGCATGTATTTATATTCTGTGACTTTATATAAAGAACTTAACCCAGGAGACTGAATAAACATGTACATGCCCAACAAGGATGACAAGGACTGGTTCATACAGGTCTAGAGAAATTATGATATTAAATTTAACCTAGATATTAATTCTCCATACCTAGGTGATCATGTACTTCAGAGTCGGGGGTCAAGTTACAGTAAAATCTGCCAGGTCAGAAAGAAACTCATAAAGCAAAAATTCATGTATCCTGTAAACATGAAAAATGTGATTTTTATCTTTCATGAGTTACATCCAAATATTTTCGATACATATAACAATTTGGGGTCCTACACTTATTTGAAACTTTTATTTCCACTTGCAATAAAACTATGAATAGTTTAGTAACATAACTAAGTATAAAGGGTTATCGCTGTAATTAATAGTATGTGATTTGTCCCAAACATTCAATGAATTTTATTGAAGTACCTATAATTATAATAATTTATTGATATGCTTAATTAATAAAAACATGTTGCAGTAAATAAATCATGGCGGTTGCATAATATCAAATGGTAGTAGCCAAAGTAGAGAGAAGTAATTGGACTAGGGATATATTTTGAAGGCAATCTCATAATTGATTCCTGCAATATGGATATCAATAGTCCAAACGTAAGGAGAAAATGAGCAAAGAAACATAATTTAAAATAACATGTCAGTCAGTATTTTACTATTGAGGTACAAATATATTTGAATTTGAATACAGAATAAAACAGTGAGATGTTTGAACACAGATGCATCATCAATGAGAGAGCTGTACGTGCAGACCACCACGTATTGGCAACAGGAACAGGAACACCATGCATGACACTGACATTACCACCTTTGGATTTTGCAGTGGACAAGAATGCTTGGGAAAATCCAAACAAAACAAAATCCAAACTCCTTTCCTTCTACACTGTAGCTGTATTGCTGATAAAAATCAGTAAAACACAAAATCATGTGAAAAAAATGTAAGGAGCTAAGGAAAAGCAGCTGGGAGGATATTGAGGCTATTAACTGGATGAGAAGGCAGAGGATGAAGTTGGGTTAGGGTTGGAAGAACAAAAACATTCGGTTATTCACAGGTTATAATTTAGACATTCAGGGAGATTCAAATAGAAATGTTCAGCAAGTATTTGGACATATGAATTTAGAGTTCAGATAAAAGGTCTAGCTGGAGATACCAATTATGTAGTCGTTGGCTTATTAATGGCACTTTTCTATACAAAACTGGATGAGATCACCAAAGGAGCAAGTACAGATGAAGAAGATTAGAGGACCATACTCAGCCCCAGAGCACTCCAACATTAATAGCTCTGAGTGAACTTAAGGAAAAAAACAAAGGAATCTGAGTTAAGCCTTCTGCTAAATAAGAAGAAAAAACAATTGGTGGTATTTTCTGAAAGCAGAGTGGAGAAAGTATTTGAAGAAATAATGAATGGTGTCAAATACTAATGACTTGAAAATTTGGCAAAATGATATCATCAATGACCTCACAATGAGATCACTCATTTCATGTCAGTATGGTTTGAGTGTGTGTTCACGGGGGTGAGTCATGTGTTGGTAGCAGGAAGTAGCCAAGATTGAGGAGACAAACTATGTGTTTATTATATACCTATTTCCCATTAGACAGAAAATGATAAATCCACATTAATAAAGCTTACAGAGCCACACTTTTCATTAAAAAACATCCATGAATATACAAGTAAGCCACTTTTCTAAAAGCTCAGGTAATATTCCAGTTTACACATTATAAGGTTGATAAAACTGTCCAGAAAAGCTTAACTGATTCAGGTATTGTAATCCTACCGCAACTACCTAAAAACTGGATAAAATATATGAAAATGCTGTTTCCAGGTATCAAACAAAAGGCTTTTAAGTGCCATGATACCTGAGGAAAAAGAGAAAATAAGATAAATCTTACAACTGTGCTCTGTTACTGCAGGAGTCAGTTTCTAAGCCCAGCAAAGACTGTGTGAAGCTGGTTTGTAATCTTGTTAAGACGAAGAGGCAGAGTCTAGAAAGGAATGGTTCAGGTGGCTGTTAACTGTATGGCAGAGCACTAGAGATAGAGAAGCTGAATAAACAGAGAGATTAAAAGCACATTGAGAACCTTACCATAAAGTCTGGACAAAGCACCAATTTGTGTAGGCAGGAGTTAAATTTCAAGGCCAAAGAAAGAACTGGAAAGCAATTGATTAAATAATTTCTGGGCTTCATCACACAGGGCTGAGAACCGACTTCATTCCCATCAGCCAGAAGATGGATAAATCATAATACACAGGACATTAAACAGAATCCACAGAACAAGTGTGCTTTGGTAGTGAGGCTGTATTAGCATTAGAATATGGACTGTTCTGTATCTGCCTTTACAAAACCTTGAAAGCACATGGATCCCAGTTATCTAAATTTGATTGAAAACTCTATTATTCTTCCATTATATTTGATGACTTAGATGAATTGGGAAAAATTCCTCAGAAAAGACAAACTAAAAAAGCTCATTAAAGAACTAGATGATCAGAAAACATCTGAACAATTAACAGGTTGCTCATAATACAAGATCTAAACCCAGTTGAGTTCACTGGTGAAATCTAACAAAAACTTAAGAAAAAAAATAGTAGTAATTTTTAAAAAAGTATTTCATAAAAGATAAGGATACTGTCCAGGCAAATTTCTGAGTCCTGTATATGCTGATTAAGAAATAATAAAAAACTGGCCAGGTGAGGTAGCTCATAATCCTAGCACTCCGGGAGGCCAAGGCAGTTGGATTGCTTCAGTTCAGGAGTTCGAGACCAGCCTGAGCAAGAGTAAGACCCTATCTCTACTAAAAATAGAAAAACTAGCTGGGCATTGTGGTGGGTGCCTATAGTTCCAGCTACATGGGAGGCTGAGTCAGGAGGATCACTTGAGCCCAAAAGTTTGAGTTTCTGTGAGCTAAGCTGAAGGCACTACACTCTAGTCTGGACAACAGAGTGACACTCTACCTATAAAGGAGAGAGAGAGAGAAACAGAAACTATAGACCAAATAAAAACACAACAACAAAACCCTACCAACCTATTTCCATCCAAAATTTGATGGAATGATCCTTAACAAAAGTTTAGAAGAAAATCTACCAGTATATCCAAAAGAATTATTAAATAACAAGTTTGAGTTAAGTGAATTAACACTTAAGAAAGCATTAAACACAATAACAATTGTGTAAAACCTCATGATTGTTTCAACACAGAAAAATAAATTTTCAAATTCAGCACCAACTTATAATTTAAAAGAATAATCAGTAAATTAGGAAGAGGAGGAAACTTTCTCAATTTGATAAAACACATCTGCACTAATTTACATTGAATCTTGTCCTTACTGTTGCAAGATTAGATGCTTCTGTCTGCTTTCACCCTAAGACCCAGGAAAGGCAAGTGTCCTGGCTAGAGCAGTAAGGGGAATAAAAAAATAATAATAACAATTAAGAAATAAGTGCCTGCTTATAGATTGGAAGGATACATACTGTTACCACAGCACTTTTTACACAAATTTATCTAAAGATCGAATGTGATACTAATTAAAATACAAGCAGGCTTTTTTTTTTTGATTGACAAGCTGATTCTAAAGATTATTTGGAGAAAAATAATCAACATTTGAGCTTTTTATTATGTGATTTAAAAACTTACTCTGAATCTACAGTTAGCAAAACAGTATAGCATTTGCATAAAGACAAGCATACATCAATGGATCAGATTAAAGAACAAAGATATATGGTCAATAAACTTTTTACAAAGGCACTATTGTAATTCAAAGTTGAAGAAATAGCCTTTTATTAGATTGTGTGAAATATTTTGATATTCATTTTGAAAAAAATAAAACATTAACCTACACTTCAAATACAGTGTATATTAAAGTAATAATAGACCATTTTTTGCCATTTTTTCTATTATTAATTTGCAAAAATCTTATAATATGGATATCAACTCTCATCTATATTTTAAATATTTTCTGTTCTATCATCATGACATGAACTTATAATATGATTTTTCATTCAAAATATTAAATGTTTTCATATAAAATTATCTATATTTCTTTTTTAGATTAGCTGAGAGTTCTGTTTCAATGTTATAAAAGTCATTCCTACCCTTATTGCTATTTAACTTTAACACTACATACTTTTCTAGATTTTTATTGTTTTTCACTTTTACCACTTAAGTCTCTATATCCAGCTGAGCTGTATTTTCTGTTACATAAGTTTCCAAATTTATTTCTTCCAAAATTGGCATTCATTGTCCCAGAATTTATAAACTATTACATCTTCTTTCACTGAATAACAATAGAAAGATAGATATAGATTATTTTCATAAATATTTGAATCAATTTCTGTGATTAATGTATTTCATATTTTTTTTATTGCTACACTTCCCTGCATACATTTTCTTTTTTTCATTTGCTTTGTCTACAGAGCTCCGGTCCAGCTTTAGAATGTTTAAGCAAGGGCAACCTTTAATTGGTAGAAAGTACAGCATCCATTGTGTTATGCAGATGGAGCATCAGTCTACATCTGCATAACACAGCCCGCTTCCCTAGGGCTCCAATGCTACAAAGCTTGATAGAGGTGAGTACTAAGAAAAACCTTGAAGTCCTACCCCCAATACCTAGGAAATTAGCATCTTTTTAAGGCCAGTCTCCTCCTCCTGACCCTGTGCTTTAGATTTATCTATTAGTATATGAACCTCTGTGAGTTTTATTTATCTATGAACCTCTGTGAGATCCTAGGATTCTTTGAGACCAGCTTGCAATCATCCCCTCTCCACTGTCTCCTTCAGAAAGTTAGGAGTGTTTTGTATGTGCTTATCAGTATGAGTAACTCACAGCATGTGACACCTTCAAGTCCCTGGAAATGTCAGGCACCAAAGAGGTTTCAGCAGCTGACTGGAACTGGAAGATAGAGTTGCAAGGATCGCAAAACTCATTTAAGAACAATCTTCTCAGAATCTGCTGCAGATTATTTTAAAGGCAGTTCAAGGGCTGGGCCTGGTGGCTCACTCCTGTACTCAGAGCACTTGGGAGGCCAAGGCGGGTGGATTGACTGAGCTCACTGGTTCTCTAAAAACAGCCAGGTATTGTGGCGGACACCTCCCTACTTGGGAGGCAGAGGTAAGAGAATCACTTAAAGCCCAAGAGTTTGAGGCTGCAATGAGTTATGACGCCCTCACCGAGGGTAACAAAGTGAGACTCTGTCTCAAAATAAATAAATAAATTAATTAATTAATTAACTAAAAAGGCAGTTCAAAATTATGGGGATTTAATTCCTAATTAAAATAACATTATAGCACATTCAAAATATAACTAATTTTAAGTCAAATGATGATCAGAAAACTTGCCATATTACACGACTGAGTATTGCATTTCAAACTCTGAATTCTATTTTAAAATGTACTTTCCTTGAGTTCAATTTCTATTCTACATCTATTGGAATTAAAAAAAGTGATGATTGGGACTCTCCATCTGACAAAAGAAATAAATGTCTAAATTAGCCATTAGTGTATGGCATTATAAAAATTACTATTTATATAACTACCTAAGTTGTAAGTATTTATTCTATACTGAAGCAAATGCTTACAAAATCATTTAAAAGCATTACACTCAATAAAAGCATTTAGATTTCTATGGAGCATAAATATGGGGGAAAGTAAGAAATAAGGTGATATTCTTAACATTGTAACACAAAGTAAAAGTAAATGGGCTGCTAAGCTAGTTTGAAGAGTAAGTTATTCAAAGAATAAGTTATTCAAGTAAGTTATTTAGAAATAAAACATGTATTTGAGTTTAAGGACATCATTTCTCCACTCTTTTTTGGAGTACAGACTTTATGATCAGGTATATACCTGACCAAAATTTGAGCCAAATAATGGTCCATAAACTAGATACCATAACCTTCAATAAGATAGGAAATTGATATTAATATTACTTTTTCATACTGAGAAACTTCTTTAGTTTTCATTGCCTTTCATCTCAGCACATTTAATCTGCTCTTTCTGGGTGATATCCTGCCAAAGAATAAAACACAGAAACCTGGTAATAATTTAAATTCTTTGGAGAAGTTACAGTTCACCATTTAAAATAAAATGACAAACAATGCAGAAAAATATACCAAACTGAACCTAATAACCATGAATTTTAGAAGCCAACAGTTAAAAAATAGATAATACTAGAAATCATTTCTTTGCCAGCTTTGTCGATCGCAAACATGCTTTAGGTACAATCCTGCGGTGCTTATTTTTCGGCAATAATCTTTTGTAGCATTTCAAGTTCTACCTTGTGTTCCATTTCTGGCGTTTTATAATCCTACTATGCCAAACACCACTGTACATGATGGACAACTCCAACACAGTCTTTCTTCGTAATAGCAGGGTAAGAGAAATGCACACTTCGGAAATCTAACGCGAATATAATGTGATCTAACAAAGAGGAAAGATAACTACAAGTCATATCCAAGCCACAGGAAAGTTACCCTAGAAAAACTTTTTGTTGTTTATTTTATTTTATTTATTTATTTTTTTTTTTTGACTTAAGATTTTTAGAGCATTTAATGATAGGAGCAACAAACTGCTCGATCAAATAAAGAGGTCTCTGGAGTATGTGAATTTGCCTTAACTCTAAAGGATCTGTAGAAACTTCAGATAACTTTGTGGCTTATTTGTTTATTCATTTGTAACTGACCTCCATAAGAGGCCTGACAATTAAGTTCACAAACTCATCCTAGAAACAATCCTTACATACCTTGTTGTTGAATATCACAACAGTCACCCGAGAATTACTCCCCTTGGGAAGCTGTGCACCGATGCCAGTGCCTAGTCCACCCTTCCGAGGAGTTTTGGAACCCTTTTATTTTTCTTAATTACCTTCAAAGCCATTGTCCTATGGTACACAAAAACACTTAACAGTAATGAATGCAACTCAGCAAAACACCAGCACACGTGGACGTGAACACAGGCGTGAGACCCCGGTCTCCCAGGTTATGAAACTTCACTGAGTTGTTTGTGTCGTGTTTCCCACATAAGCGCAAGTAAAAAATGTTTTTTTTTAAAGTTTTCTTTAATGATGGCAATATAATATTTAAAAGAAAAGGTATATGATATCTGACAATTTGCAATTTGTTAGTTTTCACCTAATTTTTTTTTTTTTTTTTTTTTTCCCTGTTTCAAAGTCAAATTCAGGGCACCCTTATGCATCAAATCATCTTTTATTTTAGGTTCCTCTGGCTGTAACAGTTTCTTACATTTGCCCTGTTTTTCATGATCTTGACATTTTTGAGAATAGATTAGATGTTTTGTAGCAGGTACCTTAAATGAGATTTGTCTGAGGTTTGTCTGAAGGTAAAATGGCATTTGTAGGCTTTGCAGGATGGCTACGAAAGTGAAAGCCACCATTATCACATCCTACCAAGAGGGATGTGATATCATTAATAATATGACCTCTGGCTTGGCACCTGCAGCTCAAGCAGCTAAGACGCCAGCCACATACACCAGAGCTGGCGGGTTCGAATTCAGCCTGGGCCCGCCAAACAACAATGACAACTACATCCAAAATAGCCAGGCGTTGTGGTGGGCGCCCGTAGTCCCAGCTACATGGGGGGCTGAGGCAGGAGAATCGCTTAAGCCCAGGAGCTGGAAGTTGCTGTGAGCTGTGATGCCATGACACTCCAAGACCCAGCGTGACAGCTTGAGGCTCTGTCTCAAAATAATAATCATCATAATAATAATAATGCTAATAATATGACCTGGATATTAACCTCAATCAACTAGCTAAGGGAGGATTTGCAAGTTGGCCAGGCTTCTGCACCATCAAGTAACTACTCCTCTACTTACTATTTTTTTTTCTTCATTTCTGGGAGATGGGTTCTCACCCTGTTGTCCAGGTTGGAGTACTGTGGCATGATCGTAGCTCACTGCAAACTCCAACTTCTAGGCTCAAGCGATCATCCAACCTTAGTCTCCCAAAGTACCAGTATTGTAAACATGAGCTTCTTAGTCTGACCTATTCATTTTTTTTTTTTTACTACAATATTGCAAAACATGTCACTATTCAAAGCCCATTCTTAAGTGATGGGAATATTATATTAACTTCCTTGAGTGGGGAAAAGTGTCTACGTCAACTACATGGAATCCTATGCAGGAAATTTTTCTCATCTATCCCTTTTCTGTGTCAAAACATGGCCTTTTAGGTTTTGACTTTAAAAGTTTGGATTATAATGATACTATATTTAACTGATTGCCCAAACTTTTCTGGGTTTGGTGATTGAGATTTGTTCTAGTTGTTTCCTGTGTTCTTTTTAATCATACCACATAATTTCATATTGTAAAATTATTGCCTTACTTTCTGGTGCCATTAAATCTTGAGGTTCCATATCTCTGCTCTAGAACCATTTCTTCAAGTAGCCCCAGCATTTTTTATTTAAAAATGGTCATTTCAAATGAAAAACAGGGTGTAGGGTGTGCGTGTTGGTACTTGAGTATTGTTGCTTCTAATTTTTCTCTGTGAACAGAACAGGAAAAATGTGTGTATGTACACAAACCCATGTCAGCACACATCAATCTCTATCTGTATTACTATAAACATGAGGTTATATTGATGTCTCTGATTATAATCCAGGAAGGCATGGTTTATTCTAATCTTTTCTTTCTTATCTCTAACCTCTCCCTCTTACAGTGAGTAACCTAATTAACACCCCCTGCCATTCTTTTAATTATGTGTCCAATATTAGTATACATCCATAGCAGTTTCAGAATTATCAACCCATATGGAGTAAACTTTTAAGTGAAAGTCCCTGGATAGTGCAGCATTAGTTCATACGAAGGGATAGTACTCACTTCAACAACTAGGTGAAGTTTGTTTCTATATAAGGATGCCAAACTATCTCGAGGTACATAATATTTACCTTAGCTATAATTAAGTGCACATTTGATATTTGCAATTTTTCTCATATACAGCATGTATTTGAAGTATACATGCTGTTTTTGAAGGATTTAGTTGCTTCAGTACCATGACCATTTCATGTCATAGTAGCTTCAACAGCTAGCAGATGATGTCATAGAAAGACATGAGAAATTCAACCTTCTTAATTAGTGTATGCTAGCATATTTTGCTACCATTAATTTCCAGATATTAAATTCCCTTAAAAGCATGCTTAAAATTATTATTTTGCAGATCATACAACTGTAAATATATATGCATATGTATTTTTAAAAGCCATTGCTACAATCAATTCTACTGGATTCTATTGTTAACCATATGATGGTTCATTTTATGTGTCAACTTGACTGAGATCAGAGAAACAAATAGCTGGAAAAACATTTCTGAGTGTTTCTGCAAGAGGTTAGTTTTTGCATAAATAAAGTGAGTAAGGAAGATAGTCTCACCAGCGTGGGCAGGAAGCATTCATTCCATCCAGGGCCTTCCCCAAACAAAAAAGAAAAAACAAACAAACAAAAAATAGAGGAAGAGCAAATTCTGTACCTTCATGAGCTGTTTTTCTGAAGAATCCTAACACAATACCTAGTTCAGACTCTGGAAGATAGTCTTGGTAATGTGTAGGTCAGTAGTTCTATTTGTATAATCAGTAAGTTTATGAGTGGCCAGCGCATTCTTATCAAATGACTTTTTCTACTGAATTGCTATACTTAAGCTGGAATTTGTGCTAAACAATTAGAGCTTTTTCTAAGACTCCGGGATAAATCTACAATAAAGGTTTTACAACTGTATTTTAGTAATTTAAGTACAAAACTGAATATTTAATTAAATTTGAAACTCTCCATAAAGTATCTGTTTGAATAAATAATGACATCTGTTTCTAAAAATTTTGCTTTTAGTCTAAGCTATTACAGTGACTTTTACATTTTAATTCTTATAGAAATAGGTTTCTTGAGGCTGGTCCTCAGCTAGAGTAGTGCCTCTATCTTCAGAATAACAGAAAGGTTCTGAATGTGACACACTGTCTTTATCTCAGGGAATATTTAATAATTATATTCTAAGGTCAGGAAAATAACTCCATTAGTTACTTAAATGGGAACATTCATTCTTAAAAAAGTCTAGAGAATAATAATTAACAGTAACTTGGTAATGATGATTGTAATAAATTGTAATTGTTCTTATGTCCTTCATATGTGCTTCATAATTTAGTCATCTTATTTAAGTTCTGAAATAGTAGTAAGTAGTTCACCCAAGTTTGTATCAATTGTTGCTTATTTTTTATTAGTCATAGAGGAAGGAATAAGATGCTTATCAATTTTTAAATAGATGCTTAATAACTACACTTTCCTGTAATCATTATATTATACTTTGGTAGGGCTTTTTAACTATTTCTGGACTATGGATTATGGACTGAGGTAGTGTGTATCATGTCTTTGGAGTATTTAAATGTCTGTATTAAAACCTCTGATTATCTCTCCTTCTGCCGCATGTGTCAAGGACATGCTTCAGTTTGTTATGCCAGAAGTTGATGGTGACAAAAACACTGTGGGTTTGTTACTAGTTATTCAGTAGCTTAACCTATCTTCACTATTACAGACATTGGTATTAAAAAGGGTCATTACTATAACTCACATTTTAAGAATGGAAGTTTGGTTGTGTCTTTAGGTGTCAAAGAAGTTGAAATTGGACATTGGAATGGTAAAAATACATGTTATGCAGTGTTCAGATATTTGCTAAAACTCATCCATTGTCTGTGGCACTGGATAGACAGATAATAATAACCTTTATTGTGTAATGGTTGTAAAACACTAGCAATGCATTGTTGACTTTTGTAAAGTATTACAGGAAGCAGATGACCTCGAAAAAATTAGCTGCCTTACATTTTTAATTCCAAAGATCAAATTATAGAACTAAGAATGTTTCAGATTTAAAAGATCCTTAAATATTTGTCCTTGACTCAATACTAATACGAAACCAATATATAAACACCTATAGGCCCACACAAAAGAAAAAACACAAGTGTACCCTAGCAAGGGGGAGGGAAAGAGGGAGGGAAATTGGTGGATCTCACCTACTGTGAACAATGTGAAAGTGTTCAGCAGCGTTCTAGGTAAAGGGTTCAACTACAACTTGACCTTTACCTTAGAATAAAAAAGGATGCAACCTAAACATTTATAACCTCATATTAATCTCAAATAAAATTAAAAAACAAACATATTTGTCCTTTAAACCCCATATTAAGGGTATGGCCTTCATCTTATTGTTAAAGCCTCACAAGTGGTAAATCACCTCTAGGGGTAGATCAAATTAAGGGTGTAGTGCCTAGTACTCCTTTTAGTAGATTATATGAATCAGGGAAATAGATTTGGATTTTGCAATTCTCCCAGCTAAGCCAAATGGGATTTAGGTACTTTCTATTAAATTTCAAGTTGCGTCATCGGACCTATGAGTGTATCTAGGCTCTTTCCAGAGATTCTTAAGTCAAAACTATGTTCTTGGGTAATACTAAGATGCTGTCTGCCTTTTCCACACTGTTTATATCTTCACTAACTGTGCAAAACCCATGGTGGATAAAGTTTCTTGTGTTTTCGCAAGAAGCAAGGCATTGTCAAGAAGGCATGCTAGCAGTCACTGAATTCCTCACCGCCAAGAACTTTCAGAAAAATAAAACAAAGAATTTCACCTCAGGAAATACATGATAAAGTATTACAATTCTTTATTTAATTAAATCATGAAACTTACACTCAAATTTTACTTATTTAAGTTGGGAAAATATAATTGAAAAACAAATCTCATTTCAACTCAGGTAATCTCTCCACTAGGTTAGTAGAGAAGGAAAATTGTTTTATTACTGAATAAACATTAAACCAAAAATAGATGGACATTATAGGCAATCTTCTAAGAGACTGCAAAGATAGAAATCTCACCCTTTTATGTAGTCAAGCAGTACAATCTGTTACATCCATGCTGTCAATATAATGATTAGTGCCCAAGTGTGATGACTTGATAGCACTGTTTATTACATACAGTTCATTCTAAATTCTCCAGGTAATTGGGGTGACCCTGTACATTAGTTAAGTGGTTTCATATGATGGAAAAACAAATGTCTAGTTTTATGAAAGGAAGGTTTAAGGTTGGGAGCAAGGCACCCACCAAAATTAAGCTTCTACCTTTTTAGAGACCCTCTTGCAGAACAGATATGTGTACTTTCTTTCATAGATATTTATTTTTTGAAGAGATGATTTTTAGGACCTTGGAAAAGCATTTTTCCGGGTTGCATAGATAACTGAAGCCTTAGCTTTTAGAGAGATTTAAATACATTACCAAGAGATGGAGAAAGACCTTACAATTATAAGGTCTCTAACGTAAAAGCTCTAAAAAAGTAAAGGAGGGAGGAGTCTTTTCCCTTATTTTTCCCTGGGATAATTAAGCCCCTTTATTTTTAATTTGCATTTTCTCTTGTAGATACTGAAGAACAATGACTGTTAAAGAAAAAAAAAAAAAAAGTAGCACTTCTCCTGCAAAAATAAACAGATGCCTCCCTTTTTGGCAGTTAATAGGCCTAATCCCCTTCTTGTTGGGGCAAGTATTTAAGGTCTCTGGCCCAAGGCAATATTAAAAAGAAAACAGTAATATTCGGCAGGCACAGTGGCTCATGTCTATCCTAGCACTCTGGGAGGCAGAGGTGGGAGGATCGATTGAGGTCACGAGTTTGAGACCAGCCTGAGGAAGAGACCAGACTGTATCTCTATTAAAAAAGTACCCAAGCCTAGGGCACCTGCCTCTAGTCCCAGTTACACAGAGGGAAGGAGGGAAACGGGTTCCCTCTCACCTGCATGTCTCTTGGTGAGTCACATGGCCCATCCCTGGCCTGGCTTCTTGCACTTTATGCCCTAGGAACACTGCATGGCTTGCAGCTGGCCATGCACAAGGCATTTGGTTCATTTCTAGGACAGCTCAACGGACTGTGCTCTCTTATGTGTTCAGTACTGGTGCTACCTTCTAATCAAAAGACAAATTCAAGACACAAAGAGTATGGATTGTCAGTCTTACAGCATCTGAGTTCCAGGAGACTGTAACCATATCTTTTCTCTATTCATGCCACTAACTAACTGGGCTCATACAGTGATGTTTTGTAGGCCCCAGATATGTCTGTTTCCTATTCTAATAACTATTAATAATATGAGGCAGGATTTCAGATAAGGAAGGCAATCCTTACAGGAGGACTGTAGTGGTGAGGAGATTGACAGGGTTTGCATCTTGAGCAAATAGCATATCCCAGCTCCTCAAGAGGTGACACAGTCAGTCCTGAAACCACAGACTGGCTGATCCAGGCTGCTGGATTTGTATCTAGCTCTGACACTCATAAAGCCTTGGAGAGTTCACCTTCTCCATACCTTCATGTCCTCCTTGTTAGATGAAGATAATAGTAATATATGCATCAGAGTCATTATGAAAATTAAATTACTTTATACGAAATGGTTTAGAATGGTTCCTTTCCTAGCTGTCTTCTTGTACTCATATGATTTTAACTTATGGGAATGATTGAGTCACCAAAAAGGGAATAATGCCTTTGAAAAAAGATTAATATGTTTTCCTAGAGCAGAAACATACTGTGTGCTTCAGGAAAAGTAGAGAAGCCTCAGTGTCAGCCAGCAGGCACAAAGGAATGAAGAGAAGGACTGGACCTTTTTTGTGTTTTCCATGGGAAAGGCAGGCAGGGCAAGAGAAACAATTCAGAAGTGAATAATTAGAATCATTAGAATCATTCTGGTGGACTCCAGGTTATAGAGGTGGCCTCTAGTTGTCTTATATCTGGCCCTGGGTGATTTAGGGCAGGGGAAATACTGGATTGGTGAATGAATTAGACAAAGGAGACCTTCCCAACCTTCCCAGAGGTTGGAAAGTACACATTTAGGACTGATCAGTGTGCCTTTGAAAGGCATGTTGCAGGCCAGTTGTTTATTATCTCTAGGAAACATTAAACCTTGGAGGGGCAGCTTCACCCTGACAAGACAGAGCCTCCTCCAACTATGGTGACACATCATAAAACATAAAAAGCATGATTAGAACACTAGCCCATGGAAAGCCCTTTGTAAGAGTTACATGCTCATATGCTGGAGATACTGCACCTGGTGAGAAGTCAAAGACCAGGAGAGTTCAGATGGGCTTAGTGGACATCCACTGAGTTGCTCTTGCTTTATAGACTGTAGAGGGCTTCAGGAAGCTTAGAAAAACTCTTGTTTAGAATGTTTCTGGTAGTTTTTGTTTGCCCTTCTATTGGAAAGCTCTACTTCAATTCAAGTTCCTATAGCCATTCTGTTGCCACAGTCTTGAGTTAAGAATTATACTTCACTGTGCCTGCCCAACCGTTGGTTTTCATGGAGTTGCTGCACCACACTCTCTCTTTGACCATGGGACTAAAGCCTTTATGACATAAGTCCACAGCCTTTAAATATGGTCATTCTAAACCAGTACCACCAACCCAGACTAACAAAATGAATAAAAGCACAGAGGTAGGTGTGAAGCAAGCATGCTAGTAGCATATGGTATTTTTTTTTTTTTTTTGAGACACAGTTGTACTTAGTTGCTCTAAAAGAGTGCCGTGGCATCATAGTTCACAGCAACCTCAAGCTCTTGAGTTCAAGTGATCCTCTTATCTCAACCTCCAAGTAGCTTGTACTATAGGTGCCTGCCATGTCGACCAGCTAGTTTTTCTATTTTCTTGTTTTTATTTTTTATTTTTATTAAATCATAACTGCATACATTGATGCATTTATGGGGTTCAGTGTACTGATTTGATATACAATGTGAAATGCTTATGTTGAACTGATTAACACATCCATCACAATTATATTCTTTTCTTCATAGTTTTGAAATAAACCATTGCACTATGCATATTAGGTGAGGTCCCTCCAAATACCCTCCCTCCTCCCATGGCCCCCTTTCACTCTCCTCTATCTCCTTTTCCCTTCTACTTTCTGCACTCTAGTTATGTTTTACCATTTGTATGAAGGTGTAGGTGATTATATATTGATTTCATAGTAGTATTGAGTACATTGGATACTTTTTTTCATTCTTTTTTTTTTTTTTTGCAGTTTTTGGCCAGGGCTGGGTTTGAACCTGCCACCTCCAGCATATACGGCCGGTGCCCTACTCCTTTGAGCCACAGGTGCCGCCCTTTTTTTCCATTCTTCGGATACTTTACTAAGAAGAATATGTTCCAGCTCCATCCAGATAAACATAAAAGATGTGAAGTCTCCACCTTTTTAATGGCTGCATGGTATTCCATGGTGTACATATACCTCAATTTATTAATCCATTCACGGGTTGAAGGGCACTTGGGCTGTTTCCATGTCTTGGCAATTATGAATTGGGCTGCAATAAACATTCTGGTGCAAATGTCTTTGTTGTAGAATGATTTTTGATCATCTGGGTATATACCTAGTAGAGGAATTGCAGGATTGAATGGTAGGTCTACTTTTACTTCCTTGAGTATTCCCCAAACTTCTTTCCAAAAAGGTCATATTAGCTTGCATTCCCACTAGCAGTGTAGAAGTGTTCCCTTCTTTCTGCATCCACGCCAAGTTTTTCTATTTTTAGTAGAGACTGGGGTCTCACTCTTGCTCAGGCTGGTCTTAAACTCCTGAGCTCAAGCAATCCACACCTACCTTGGCCTTCCCGAGTGCTAGGATTATAGGTGTGAGCCACTGCACCTGGCCCTTAGCACAGGGTACTGAGGAGACCTGATGGGGAGTTGTAGAAACACAATCCTATCAGTTCTTCCTAATGCCATCTGAAAATGACAATCAATACTGACCCACATCTCATTTTATCTGACCCAGCTTTTAGGGCCCAACTTGCCTCCTAGGCATGCCTATCACTTGAGAGCTCCTATGAGGTTGCTCTTGGCCTCATGAACAAGAAACTTCATAAAGAAATGAAAAAGCAGTAGTAGAGAAACAGAGATGAGTAGATTCTTCTGAGAGTTCTTTCTCAAATTATCTGTAGAAATTCATGGCAATTGATTGAATTTAAGGAATAAAGCAGGGGAAGGTGCTGTAATCTGATGACATGGGGAAATGGTTGTTATTGGCAACAAAAGAAGGTAAAATTAGGATTTGGAGAGTAAAGAGATTAATGTCTGGACATCCTGCCTTTGAGGTGGTGTGTATCCAAGTAGATTTGCCCCATAGGCAGGAGGGGGTGTGAGACTGGGTAAGAAAATGAGGTCAGGAGAGAGATAGTTTTGAAATATGTGAGCAAGGACAAAGGTAGCCTAAGGCATGTTCTGTGGCATGGTGAAGAGAGAGGAGAGAGTCCTGGAGAAACAGAGATCAGGAGGTCAAAAGTACAAGATCCAGGTGCTGTAATCCCAGGGGAGCTATAAGGCATGGGGCTCACAAAGTAGGGTGTGGCAACTGTGTATAAAGAAGTGTGTAGGTAACCTGAGTCAAAGGAACACTGATCATGGTGACAGAGGAGTCCCCGGCAAGAACAGCTTTAGTAAGGAGGTCAGGCAGCCACTTTTCAACAGTTAAAGAAACTCCTTATGTGGGCCAGATAGAAGTGACCAGCACAGATCACTGAAGAAGTTCCACAATGAAGAGATAGGGAAGTATATACAGAGGTACTTAGTATATCTTTACTACTCACTTTAACAGATATTCTCTTTCTCTTTTTTTGTTATTGTTTGGAATTCATTGAGGGTACAAAGTATTAAGTTACACTGATTGCATGTGTTAGATAGAGTCCCTCTTTATAATTGTTTCCTGCCCCTAAGAGGTGTGCCATACACTATGACCTCCATCCCCCATCCTCCTCCTCTCTCCCCACTTGCTGATTCCCCTACCTCCACCCCTTATATTAGCTCATCTGCTGCCTTCATATTAGAATAGAGACTACTAGATTCTTGCTTCTCCATTCTTGTGAAGCTTTACTAAGAAGAATATGTTCCACCTCCATCCAGGTTAATACAAAAGATGTAAAGTCTCCATCTTTTTCAATGGCTAAGTAGTATTCCATGGTATACATATACCACAGCTTGTTAATCCATTCCTGGGTTGGTGGGCATTTAGTGTGTTTCCATTTCTCTTTTTCTCTCTCTTTTTTAATTATCAAATCATAGCTGTGTACATTAGTGCAGTCAGGGGGTATGGTGTGCTGGTTTCATATACAATCTGAAATTTTTTCATCAAACTGTTTAACATAGCCTTCATGGCATTTTCTTACTTATTGTATGAAGACATTTGCATTCTGCATTTAGTAAGTTTCGCCTGTACCCATTCCAAGATGCACCATAGGTGTGGCCCCACCAATTACCCTCCTTCCACCCCAACGTCCCCCCACCCCTCCCTTCCCTTGGCCCTTTCTCCATATTCTTGGGCTTTAGTTGGGTTATAGCCTTCATATGAAAGTTATAAATTAGCTTCGTAGTAGGGATGAGTATATTGGATACATTTTCTTCCATTCTTGAGATACTTTGCTAAGAAGAATATGTTCCAGCTCCATCCATGTAAACATGAAAGAGGTAATGTCTCCATCTTTCTTTAAGGCTGCATAATATTCCATGGTATACATGTACCACAATTTATTAATCTATTCGTAAGTCGGTGGGCACTTGGGCTTCTTTCATGACTTAGCAATTATGAATTGGGCTGCATAAACATTCTGGTACAGATGTCTTTGTTATATTGTGATTTTTGGTCTTCTGGGTATATACCTAGTAAAGGAATTATAGGATGGAATGGCAGGTCTATTTTTAGATCTTTGAGTATTCTCCAAACATCCTTCCAAAAGGAATATATTAGTGTGCATTCCCACCAGCAGTGTAGAAGTGTTCTCTGCTCTCCACATCCATGCCAACATCTCTGGTTTGGGATTTTGTTATGTGGGCTAATCCTGGAGTTAGGTGATATCTCAAAGTAGTTTAGATTTGCATTTCTCTGATGATTAAGGATAATGAGCATTTTTTCATGTGTCTGAAGACCATGCATCTGTCTTCTTTAGAGAAGTTTCTCTTCAAGTCCTTTGCCCATCCTGAGATGGAATCACTTGTTCTTTTCTTGCTCATATGTTTGAGTTCTCTGTGGATTCTGGTTATTAAACATTTGTCAGAGGTATAGCCAGTAAATATTTTCTCCCATTCTGAGGGCTGTCTGCTTGCTATACTTATTATGTTCTTGGCTGTGCAGAAGCTTTTTAGTTTGATCAGGTCCCAACAGTGTATTTTTGATACTGCTTCAATTGCCTGGGGAGTCCTCCTCATAAAATATTCACCCAGCCCGATTCCTTCAAGAGTTTTCCCTGCACTTTCTTCTAGTATTTTTATAGTTTCATGCCTTAAGTTTAAATCTTTTATCCAATGAGAGTCTGTCTTAGTCAATGGTGAAAGGTGTGGGTCCAGGTTCAGGCTTCTACAGGTTACCAGTCAGTTCACCCAGCACCATTTGTTAAATAAGGAGTTTTTTCCCCACTGAATGTTTTTAATTGGCTTGTCAAAGATTAAATAATGGTAAGTAGCTGG
>CAUYPK010097086.1:0-46703 GCA_963574355.1 Loris lydekkerianus | reverse complement strand
GAGTTTTATGGTTCAGAGTTTCCCTTTTGGATCGGGGCTGTGCAGCCTGAACCGCCAACCCCCTCCAACTTTCTCCCCCAGGAATGCTCCGGCTCCTGGTCTGGGGGAAGGTGCCGCCCTTTTGGGTAGTTCAAAATGTCTGTTTTCCAGGTGGGATCCCTTCCCTTCAATTGTCCAACAGGTTGCCCAACTCCCTGTGGTTTTGAATGGCTCTCCTTTCAGATACCTCCCTCAGCTCAGGAATAAATATTCATCAATTGGGTTTTGTCAGCATTTGCAAGCTGCTGTCCTCTGTAAGGGAGAGGCCTGCTGGCCAGCATGGCCAAGCAGGGAAGAATCTCTACAACAGAGTCTGTGGTTTTAAATTACCCCTCATCTATAGCAATCCGCCAGTTCGCTGAGTGTCTCAAACTGTCCGTCCACACCAATAATCCACACACGGGGGAGGTCCAGACCCCCTTTCCTCTCACCTGATGGCTTGGGAGAGGTGAGCTACACGTCCGTCCTGTCTGCCATTATACTCCACCCCCCTCAATTCTTGATTAATTCAGAACTTCGAGGGAAGCTGGAGTATGATTAAGTGAGACACTGACTCCTAAACCCCAATATTTTGCCTCACTTGGATAACACTTAACTTAAATAAAAGTTAAAGCAACATCTAGAAGAAGAGAAATTGCTGGAGAGAGCGAGGAAAAACTTGCATGAGGAATGGCTGCTGAGGGCGCAGCAGGCACTAGAAGAATTCAGAATAAAAAAGGAGAAGGAATAGGCAGCTAGGAAAAGGCAGGAAGAGCGAGAAAGTTAAAGGAAGAATGGTAAGAGCAGCAGAAACTACAGGAGAAGAGAGAGAGAGGAAGCCTGGCAGAAGACACTAGAGCAGGCTGAAAATGGTGCTGCGTGGCCAGAACCATCCATGGGCTTATGAGTAATGGAGAAGGATCAAGCTAACTGTCCATTCTACAGTCAAATGGGGGCTTGTAGATCGAAATAATTAAAATGGTGAACTTAGTGTTAATTTTATCCCAGCAAAAAATTTAAATGTTTTCATAAATATTATAATAGAAAAATAAAGCATTATAATATTCTTCTAACTACATTTTTGAAGATATAACAAATCTCAATTATCTTTGAAGAATATTTTTATTAAGATAAATCAAATCCAGTAAAATTTTTTGCATACACAAATAATCAAAACTATCAATCTGAAACATTTGTGTTTCTTTTTAAAAATGGGAATACAACTTTATTTTTTCCCAAGGCAATAATAAAGTTATATTTGGGAAAGATAAGTGTCACTATTAGTATTGCATTAAAATAAATCACCCTTTTTATAGCAACCCAGAGAACCACAATACTGTTGGGTGGAACTCTTTCCTTTGGGATCCTCCATTTTGTTAAATTATACCACGTTTAGGAGTAAAATTAAAATTCAAAGATTTAATAACATAACTTACACAAAACAGAATTAACTAACAAAAGTTAAAATCATATTTTTTCATATATTCAACTCCTATAATTACAAAGTTTACAAAGGTTTCATGTTAGGAATTTTGTGACTAATTAATAAATCAGTATGAAGATGTTCTAAAATTAAATTGTTTCTAAAGAAAAACTGTGTTTATAAAATATTTGATAAAAATATTTATCTCTATTAACATTAAAACATGAAGGTATGTATTATCAAATTATGAAACTATATAAGGCAGTTTAAACAATATTCAGAGACTCATCTTTTCCCCATTTTCTTCTTCAAGCTCTTCTTTTTTGGCTTCTTTTCCAACTTCAGCTTTGTTTTCATCTTTTTTCTATTTCCCATCTCCTTTTCCATTTTCTTTTTCTCCATCTTTCTCTTTTCCTTCTTTTTCCTCTTTTCCTTCTTCCTCTTCTGTTCCAGCTTCTTCCTCATTTTCACCCTTTTCTTCCTTTCCATCTTCCTCTTCATCTTTTTCTTTGCTTTTTCCATCTTTTTCCTCTTTCTTAGCTCCTTTGTCTTTTCTGTCTTTTTTTCCATCTTCATCCTCTTTTTCATCTTCATTCTGTTTTCCATCTCCTTTCT
The DNA here is from genome assembly GCA_963574355.1 of Loris lydekkerianus. NCBI lineage: Eukaryota > Metazoa > Chordata > Mammalia > Primates > Lorisidae > Loris > Loris lydekkerianus. The sequence continues at coordinate 44,647 of CAUYPK010097086.1, read as the reverse complement.
CTTTTATGTCATCTCTCTCTTTTTTATATTTCCCCTCTTTTCCATCTTCACTCTCTTTACTGACTTGTTTACCATCTTCTCCTTTCTTATTTCCAAATTTGTCCTCTTTTCCACCTTCTTCTTTACCTTCTTCATTTTTCTCTTCTTTTCCATCTTCTCCTTTCTCTTCTTCTTTGATTAGATTTTCTTCATCTCCTTTCTGATCTTCTTTTCCTTCTGTGGCCATTGCTTCTTTCTTTTCTATTCTCTCTTTTTCAACATCTTCAATTTTTTTTTCTTCTATTGCCTCAATTTCTTTTTCAGAAGATGGTGCCTAGATGTATAGTGAATAAAAAAAATTCTCTGTAAATTTGGATGTATCTCCCCTAAATATTTAGAGTAGATTATGTCTAGTTTATGGAAAAAATAGTATTTCTTTTCTAAGGAATAATCTTCCTCTTGGAAAATGCCTCAAAAATATCTTATCATGAAGTATTCTAAGAAATAACGTTAATTAAAATATCTCCATACAAACACCCATAAATAGGTATTAGAAACAATAAATTAAGAAAAGCTTGTGTAAATAATTTTCATTCTATATATGAGGAAGCACAAAATAAATACATAAAGAACATAGAGGTATTATATATAAAAAATTATCAGCAAGGATCATGCACATAGACATAATATAGTCCTGGGGAAAGTAACACATTTTGTCTTCCATAATAATAAGATTTGGGGTTTTATTTTATTTATGTACTTTTTGAGACAGAATCTCAAGCTGTTGCATGAGGTAGAGTACTGTGGTGTCATAGCTCACAGCAACTTCCAGCTTGGGCTCAAGTGATTCTCTTGCCTCAGTTTTTCTATTTTTAGTAGAAACAGTGTCTTGCTTTTGCTCAGGCTGGTCTCAAACTCATGAGGTCAATCAATCCACCTGCCTTAGCCGCCCAGAGTGCTAGGATTACAGGCTGTGTCATTGTGCCTGACTCGGGGTTTTTATTAAATTACTTGTAAAGTCCTGTACTAGGTATCATAAGATTACTTACAAAATATTTGCCATATATGTACATGTTTGGCTTGTAGATTTGGTCACTATTGCACATTTTCAGTGTTTTACTACAACACCTGGAAGTGCTGTACCCATTAAATATGCAAACCCAGACCTATTAGAAATGTACACACACACACACACACACACACACACACACACATATTTTTTCCCATCTGTAGAAGAAATAAAAGAACCATATGTTCTCAGAAAGGAGGCTACGAATAGCCTACATGCTGACAAGAGGAATAGGACTGGTCTGCATTTAGTAAGTGGGTCATTATGTCAGTACTGAGTTATGATCAGTTGATCAATTGTATTGTCCTAGGGATAGTAATCCAAAGCCCCTGATCCCACTATTAGTATCTTCAAATTGTGTTTTTTTTAATTCATTTTCTTTTCCCTTGAGATACTATTATACTACAGAACAACTTCTCATTTAATGTTTCTCAACCTTTAAACTAAAATGCAAATAAGACTTTCAGTTGTACCCATTGTTAAACTTTCAAATGAACAAATCTGTTAATATTGTACAATACCTCTATGATTTTGGCTTCTCCATTTTCATTGTTGTATTCTTCTTTAACAACCTCTTCTTGCTTGGGTTCAGCAACTGCTTTGATATTTGTATCTGTGTTTTTTTCCACTATATCATTTTTTGTCTTTATTTTCTATCCAGAAGTATGAAAAATAAATAAACACAGAATTTAAATACTGTACTAATTAAATGGCCAAAATTATTTTACTAGTTTTCATTAAAAATTTACTGAAATACCACACATAAACATGATATACATGATATCAAGAACATTATCCCATACTTCCAGTTTCCTTGTAAACCTAAACTACCATTAAAAATGAACCATTTCCCCTGATATGAATCAAATACATTTTCTATTAAGTTGAGTGATATAGATGAAAAACAACCAATTAGAATGTTAACTAGAGGCTACCAAGGGCAAATTACTAGCATCAGGTTAGATTTCTATTAAGTTGAGTGATATAGATGAAAAACAACCAATTAGAATGTTAACTAGAGGCTACCAAGGGCAAATTACTAGAATCAGGTTAGATTTATATTATTATTATTATTTTATTTATTATTTTTTTTAGAGACAGTATCTCACTTTATCACCCTCGGTGGAGTGCCATCATTTCACAGCTCACAGCAATCTCCAACTCCTGGGCTTAGGCGATTCTCTTGCCTCAGCCTCCTGAGTAGGTGGGACTATAGGCACCTGCCACAATGCCCTGACTTTTTTTGTTACAGTTTGGCCGTGGCTGGGTTCGAACTTGCCACCCTCTGTACATGGGGCTGGTGCCCTACCAACTGAGCCACAGGCACCACTGTAGATTTATAAATTAACTCTCTGACTAGAGAGAGTTAGTGTATCTCTGTTAAGTCTAATTAGCAACCAGATTTTGTTGATTTTAAAGTTTCCATTGGTGATAATTAAGAGAAATTCTATGTTAGAGCATCAATTTTGATATATTTAAAAGAGAGCACTTATTGATATAGGTGCTTTAGTCTTTGTGTCTACAAGTTAGAAATAACTTAAATCATGATTTCTTTACCACGACAACCTTTTGCCTAAGTGTACATACAGTGCAAAGTCCACTGGATTAAGGGGCTACAAAACTTGTGTTTGAATTCCTCATATGCCATGTATGTGATGCAATCTTGGACAAAAACATATATCTCTTTGAGGCTTTTTTTTTCATATGTAAAAATTGAGTAATGCCACCCATTTCACAGGGAAAAAGAGCAAATTAGAAGATATGTGTGATATTGCTTTAGAAACTGAATTGCAATACAAATATAAGTTATTACTCATTTAACACATAAGAAACAGAAAGCCAAAGAGGGTAAAGTATTTATCTGTTTCAGTCTAGCAATGTTTTCTCTTTATAAAATAAAACAATATGTTTTTATTGTTCAACTTATAAACTGAATAGAATGGTGAACTTTAAATGCTAAAAGAGAAAAAAATAAATTTTCTTTTCTGTTATAACTTAAGAAAACTGCAATTGCTCTAGTTTTTAGCAATATATTTTATTCAAAGATTTCAAAGCATTTTATGAACACCTTGATGGTTAAGCAGTTTCTTTGGCTACTAAATGATGGAATTAGGTGATCTCTAATGTTCTTAATAGCTTTAGCCTCATATGACTTTATACATTCAACCAATTTTTAAAATATTTTTATATATTACTAAGCAACTAACAGTGAATTTACTATTGATATTATTCCTTTTTCTCCATGTCTTTAGCCACAACATTAGAGCATAGAAATCTATATGAAATCAACTATGACCATTTAAAAATCATGTATAGAGGTGGGTGGAGGGAGTGGTACTGGTGGAATTACACCTGCAGGGCATCTTACAAGGGTATATGTGAAACTTAGTAAATGTGGAATGTAAATGTCTTGGCACGGTAACTGGGAAAATGCCAGGAAGGCTATGTTAACAGTGTGATGAAAATGTGTCAAATGGTCTGTGAAGCTAGTGTATGATGCCCCATGATCATATCAATGTACGCAGCTATGATTTAATAAAAAAGGAAGAAAAAAAATTGCACCCCCCCCAAAAAAAAAATAAATATAGTTGCAAAAACATAAAATCATTATATGCTTGTGTTGGGGAAGGGCTTTCTTAGCATAGCACCTAGATTACACACACAGACAACTATAGAGGTATTCTATTATTCTTTCTTGCCAGCTTTATTTGGCAAGACAATACCTCTGATGCTTTCAGGAACCCCCCTTTCTGTTGTTCTGTCCTTACAACTCACCATTTCAAGTCTCCACATTTACATCATAACCATGTCCTAGACCATCAGAGTCACATCCTTCAGGCCACTTCACATATGTGTGGGCAAGACCTTAGCCAGGCAGAGCTTTCCAAGGGCCTAGCTGGAATTTTCCAGGAGAGGACACTCTTTCTTCCAGGGAGTTCCCACTCTCTCTCTCGGGAACTAAGGCTCCTACAAGTCTGAGTCTGCTGAAGGAATGAGGAGAGAAGAGGAGAGGAGGTTGGAGATGGGAAGGAGGACAGATGTAGACACTACTTGAAATATGAGGGGGAAGAAGGAAAAGAAGACAATGATCAAGAACCCTCCTTAGGCTATGTATCCTTGAAATAAGTTGTTCTAGCCTTAGGATGGTCTTTGAGCCCAAATTTTACTTTGAATTATGGAATGGGAGGGAGTTACCCATTTTCAAGGGTTGAATTTCTCTAAATGACTATATTCAATCTTGCTGTTTGGGGAAGTGACTCAAAATTAAAGCCAAAAAAAATGATCTACTGATGGGAATGAAAAATATTTTCATTAAGAAAGGAAACCGCAAGTATGTGTGTTTTCTATTTTGTTACATCCCATACAGGATTCTAGCTCAGAATTCTTTTTATTCCCCTTTATCATTCCCCACTGAAATTCATGGATGGAGTTTAAAGGAACCTAAAGGGTAATGAGGAGGATGTGATTTATTATTATTCAGAAAAGTTTAATGATCAGAGAAACTAAGAGCTTATGTTAGCATAAAATATACTTCATGCCACATTCTGTATTTACCAGAACGGATGCACAATTATGTCAACTAATTTATACTTAATCCATTGTTGGAATAATTTATTTATGAAAATTAACTTGAATAACACTGCAATCAATGGGACGACTGGGAAGGGGAAAAGCATAAATAGTATAAATAAATAATGAAGTGAAATAAATAAGTGAAGAGGGATGATTGTTCACACTTAGGAACAAGTTAGAGCTGTGTGTTCTCTTCCCACGTGGACTATGAGTACAAATGATCTCTGTGCAAATATCACCGAGTACAAACTGGGCTGAACTCCTGGGTTTCGGGGAATGAATTTATTTAATACCAGCCAATCCCTGGCATTATACACACTCTCTCTACATTCTTATCCCTATTTTTTGCCAATATTTATGAATGAGTCTGTCATTTTCTAGTTGGTTTCAGATTCTGGTTAATTTCAGATTCCATCACTTTTCTTTCTCTTATTGTCTATTCCTCACAGCTGTCTTAGCACAATAACTTAAAAAACGCCAGGAAGGCTATGTCAACCAGTGTGATGGAAATGTGTCAGTTTATGAAGCTAGTGTATGATGCCCCATGATCATATCAATGTACACAGCTATGATTTAATTTAAAAAAAATAAATTTCAAAAAAAAAAGAAAAAGAAAATAATTCCCATTAGAGGAAGGCTTTGCCTCTCTCCTGCCTCCATCACTCCTCCTTGAACAAGCCCAACATTGCCTGTGATGGGGTGGGCAAGTGAATCTTGGAGTACGGTGTCAGCAAAGCCATGTGTGATGCAACAGAAGCTCCATTCGCCAACCAGCTGTATCTGCAGAGTTGAAACAATGCTATATTTTAAATCTTCCTCTATCCACCTGCTAAAGATTTCAGTTCATTCAGACAGGTGATTGCAGGGAATAGGAATGTTAAATAGGATGTGAGTGCCTAGAATCCCAACAGCAGTGAGGATGCACTGTTAGTCATTAGAGTTATGGTCTGTTACTGAACTTACTTCAAAATTTCTCCTCTTCCTTGAGGCAGGGAACACCCATTGTCCACAAATCTGGTGTGGCGCATTCTTTCTCTCTTCTACTCTGCTCCTCTTCCCTGTTCAATAGGCGATGCCCTCCATTCCTGACTTCTTCTGATGGGCCCTACTCAGCTTTGCTTTCTCACAGGCCAGAGTTACGTCATCCCAGAAAACTGTTCTCTGGTGAGTTCTTTCAAGATGGCTTGAACCCAGCCGCCCACCATGAAAGGAAGTAGGGCAGCCAGACTCATAGACTTTCATTTACCATCTAAATGACCTTGGAAGTCTCAGTGCCCCATATATAAAATGGGAAAGCTAGAATACCACTCTTGGAGGGTTTCTCTGAGGATTGAATGACTTCATATACATACATTGTGCTGACGACGTGTCTGACACATGGCGAGTGTTGTGTAAGTGGTGGGCATGAATTAAGATACCAGCATTCCCTCTTGGAAGCGCCCCAATCTTTCCCATTGGTTCTCTGGGAAGATCCCCTCTCTTGCCTAGGATCAGAAATAGATTCTCATTAGCATCTCTGGGATTAATCCCACCTCTCCCAAGGCCCACCCCCCCCACCATGGACTTCCTTTAAGGATCTAGTCTTTTGACTATATAAGCTGGTTGTAAAATAGGAGGAGCTCCAAGGACCAGATTAGCTACTTCTTAGCAAGTCCTGGGATGGGGTATCTTGGTACTCTCCTGATGATGTGAGGTATTAACTGCCAGCTTGGGAATAAAGCCAATATTCTAGGCAATAGTTAAGTAATTATTTATAGAAAGCCTTCACTATGTTCAGTGGAGTCTAACACATGAGCTGAATAACAGGAGTCCTCAACCAGTAATGAGTCAGCTTCAGTTAAACCACATCTAGTTGGGGAAGTAGAATCAAACACCTAGTTTACACATTTTTCAGCTCTCTGTCCATGTTTCTAGTCTTTCATCACCACATCCCTACATTTGTCCCCTCCATTCTCACCAAACTATTAGTCATAGCTTAGACCTCACAACGTCACACCTCTTGACTTCCTCAGTGTTCCTCTGCATGGAATGCTCTTGCCACCTTCTCTGAAACCTTGTGTGACTCCCAGAGATTGAGAGGTCCCAATAGCACCTGCACAGACTGCTATTTTAGCCTTTTCATACAATTTCCCTGGGTAATGCCCATGTCTGTCTCCCCTGGGAGACTGAGAACCTCCCAGTGGAAGACCTTCTTCCTACCTTCAAAGGCATTTAGGATTTAAGTAAAGGAGCAATACCAGGTAATATAACAGGTAATGGAATTTTTTTAATTTGAGACCTGAATTTCAGAATTAATACTGGCAGAGAGGAACTAATTTTGCTTAGTACACCTCTCAATGGGCTATTTTTGTTGGAAAAGGTGGATTTAGGAGTAGTTAAATGGGACGGCTAAATTACTCTGCATTTGAAAAAGCAAAATTTGATTGGGATGGAATAAATGGCAAGGAAGAAGAGATAAGGCAAGAGAGAGGCTGGCCAACTGCCCGGTGGGACTCTGGATAGCAAGTAAAGAAGATAATTAGTACAATTACATGGGCATGTAGGACTTCTCGAATGGCTGTATGGTAGGCTTACTATACTCTCAGTACAATGACCATTTAACTAGTGAAAATTACTCTCTTTACTCATGTAAAATGTCTGAAAATGTCATAAAGGTTTGTAGCAGAGAGAGAAATATACATTCAAGAAAGTCTATTAAATTTAAGTTGGAGTAGTAAGAGTCTGTAGCATCAGAACCATGATCCCCTTCTGCCCCCAACCCCCACCTCTGTGGGTGGATTGTGGATGCATACACAAGGGAAGTGTATCCAAGAAGATGGTACTATCCCCACTCCCAGCTCTCAGTCCAAGGCTGTGGTTTCAGGATCAGCTGCTGGTATCTCTCAACACCTCACTGATGAATTGTATAAGCTCTGTTCCCAGTGGGCACGGTGGAGGGAACTGGGACTTCCTTCCCCCACCCAAGTCCTACTTTTGTACAGAAGCTCTATTTCAGCAATGGCAGGTCGAGAATACTGGTGAGCACTTTGGAGGAGCTAGTGATTCCACAATACCAGGAGCAACAAATACAATGGAAAAGCAGCAGAATTTTTAAAAATCTAGGGAAAGAAATAGCTGAGAACTCCCTGGAGGCCACAGTTAACCCTGGAGCTTAGAGAGCCTGTGTGGCACCAAGAGACTGCACCCACTCAGAGCACTCAGTGCGAGATGGGGTGTAAGCACGAAAACATTCCAAAGCTGCACGCAGGTGCGTCAGCAATTCCAGGAGCCTTGTTAGTTCAAGAGGCTTCCTGGGCACGTGTGACCATACAATGAACAGTAAGCTACTCTGACCTGTAGGCTATGCCTTGGCAGGCAGTTTAAAAATAAAATCAGACTTACCCCTAATGTTCTGGAAAACTGTAAGCATGGTCAATACTGTACCTTTTGAGTGGTGACTAGAGAGTAAACTTCCAAGCTACTAGTCCCTGGTGAAAGGAGGGGTAAAAAATTATAAAATCCCAAAACGACAAAAGCTGTCCCCAAGCCATACATATATCCAATGATAAAGGATGAAATTCTAACTGGCTAAGGAGCTGGAGCACAACCTTTGACTGAGAAGTGGCTTGTGCTGACTCAGGACCTGCCCCTGCATAACTGGATAAAAGACAAAGACGAGAAGAGAAAAATCCAAGCAGGGACACCAGAGCCTTCACACTGCCAGGGAAACAGATGTCATGGAACTAGCTCAGCCAAGTCTTTAAACAAACAACAAAATCAAGTCCTGTGGGGTGGGGTAGAGTCAGTACACAGATTTGCCATACTATAGAGTCGAAAATTGTCTGTATTTCAACATAAAAATCGTAAGACGCGCAAAGAAACAGGAGAAGTAACCCATACCCAAGGGTAAAAAACCAAGCCAAAGGAATTGCCTTAGAAGCAATTCAGATGTCGGACATAACAGGTAAAGACTTCAAAGCAGCTATGACAAATATGTTCAAATAATTTAAGGACAGCCTGAATTAAAAAAAAAAAAAAATGGTTTGAACCCTGATATTTATCTGAAATTTTTTAAAAAGGAAGAAAAGAAGGTATGTTCACAATGAACGATTCATCAAATAGAGAATATTAATAAAAGGTAAAAATTATACAAAGAATCAAATGGAAATTCTGCAGTTGAAAAGCACAACACTAAAAAGGAAAAAGAAAAATCACTAAAAGAGCATACATTATTTTGCTAGGGGTTGCATGATGAGATACCACCAACTGGGCGGGTTACACAATAGAGATTTATTTTCTGACAGTTCTGGAGGCTGGAGGGCCTACATCAAGGTGTCAGTACTCTTGTTTCCTACTGAGGAAGAATTGTGTCCCATGCCTCTCTCCTAGATCTAGTGATTTTCTGGCAGTCTTGGGGTTCCTTGACTTCTCTGTCACCTCAACCTCTGTCCTCATCCTCACGTGGCACTCCCACTGAATGTGCGTGTCTGTGTCCAAATCCCCCCCTTCTATAAAGGCACCTGTCATATTGGTTGGGAGCCCCACTTTACACCAATGTAACCTTGTCTTAACAAATTACATCAGCAAAAGCCCTACTTTCAAATAAGGTCACATACATTCCATGGCACAGGGGGTCAGACTTTAACATATAAATTTTGGAGATGCTCCAATTCAGCCCAGAATGCAGTGCAAAAGTTGATTTGAACTGATGGAAGATGGAATCAGCAAGCTTGAAGATAAATTAATCGAAATTATAGAATCTGAAGCAACAGATGAAATGGAAGCTGGATCTTAAGACAAAAGATCATAAAGAATTTTGGAGATAAACTGGAGATAGACCAATAGACATTAGGAAACCTGAGGAGGAGAGAGAAACAATAATTAAGAAAAATGAACAGAGCTTCAGAGAAATGTGGGGCATCATTAAGCACCCCAATGTCTGCATAACAGATGGACGTGCCAGGGGAGGAGAGAGAAAATATCTTCAAAGAAATAATTGCTGAAAACTAATTGGGGTTGGAGGATTAAAGTAGGGAGGAAGAAAGCATAATAGATGGGAGGCAGGAAAATAGGTGGGGCAGAAAATGTTTTACAACAGCAATATCTGTTCAATTTTAATTCCCATCATATGCTATGCTTGGTTGTTCCATCACCATGTTAGCTAATTCTTCAGCAAAAGTCCACGACACACAGCAGCCATATGTGATTATTGTTGGGGGGGGGAAACTAAGGGAATGAACCACTGAGCCTGGAGAGTATTAAAATGGAAGAAAGATGGAGAAATCAAAGCCAGAATGGACTGACCTGGAAGCAGCCAGGAGTCCTCTGACAAGCTGTGAGAAAGGCTGGGCTTCACGCGCTCCTGATGATAGGGCTGTGAACTGGTTTTAATTGACTCTTCAGGGACAAGAAAAAAACAGCCAGATTGCAAGTTTTATTCTAATTGTTCTAAGTTCAAATGGAGATAACAGTTACTGTCCAAATGATACTGAAGGCTTTATGGGAAATAAAGAAAAAAACTTTGTCTTAGTTGCTTTTTCCTAAAATATCACATGGCTTCAAAATAGGTTCAATGAGCTGCACAGCATATGAATTCGTTTTGCTTCTTTCTTACGTCAGATAAATGTGTGTGTGTTCTTCTTCTTTTAAGGGTTATTTAATTCACATCACATTCACATCAGGGAGTAGAAGAAAGTCAAACTTCCCTATGGGCTCAGATAGCCCCACCCAAGCCAGCTTTCTAAAAGAGGCCTTTCATTCTCACCATTTTAAATCTCTTTAAAAATCGCGTACTCCTTTTGCTCAAGATGAGCCTTTTGGTATAAAATATAAAAGCTCTTTAATTAAGATTCTATAAATCTTAGATCTAATGTAATCTGTGAATAATAAGCAAATATATGTGAATCAAGAGAAGAGCAATGTGAACTGAGAGATTTCTTTCTTGGGTTGAAGAGAATGTCGTCAAGAGAGGGGTTATCACATTCTCGGTGGCAAACACACAGCAGTGCCTCTGTCCTCTTGTTCTCTGTCACACCATATGAATAACCGTTTTCCTGAATGAGAAACACTAATGATATTGTTACCCTCTTCCTTGGAATAGAAAATTATTTTTCACAGAGCTAATGAGCATGCCGTACTTGAGACTCAGCCCGGCCAGACAAAGCTCAGTTGAGAAATGAGCAGCAGGGGCTCCCTGACCTTGAGTCAGCCAGAAGGTCAAGGAGTAAGTAACTGATAGAGAAGGTGTTTGCCTCCGTTTCAAGATGAGCTGATAAAGACCAGTTAAGATTAATGCAAGGATACTGTACTGAACCTTGGCTATTTAAAGGAATGAACTTGAACACTCCAGCCAGGCATACAGCCCCATGTAAGTGCTCTGTAACCCTGGCTCCTGGCAGAATTAACTTTTCTGAGCCTTGGTTTTCTCATAAGCAAAATGAAGATAATTTTTACCTCACAAGGTTGTTCTGGAGCATAAGTGAGGCACTATGGTTATGATACCTAATTTGGCAAACATTGGCCCTTTTCCCTGTTATCATTCCCAGCTTATAAAATAGGTCTAATCTACAATCTTTTATGAATATTTATCTTTTTAAAGATTTTTTTTCATTTTTAATAAACACATGTGAATTAGTGGCCATAAACTAGATGAAATAATTTTCGATGCTCAGATAAAGTACAGTGGTGAGAACATTCATTTCACATAAAGACCTCAGCTCTAACATCACTTCCTGAGAGATTATTAAATTAAATCAGCAAACGTAAAGTTATGAAGACACAGGAAATGCCACAGAGCCCTGGTAATCCCTTTCATGCACAGCGAGTACTTCCTCCACCCTCTTGTAAGACGGTGTCAGTTTGTTTACTAATGCAGAACAGGCGGCAGGTGGCAGGGATTACCCTCGAGTTCTGGTCCTAATTGGCACTTTTTTATCTTCTGCAAAATAAAAGTCATTTCATTAATCAACACTCAAGTAATTAACTTATCCTTTTAATAAGTTGGCAGAAGTTACCTAGGATAGATTTTATATAGAAATGCTAATTTTAGGAAAGCCGCATAGGGCTGCTACTGAATAACTGAATACCTTAAAGCAACCCAGAGCAGACGAGAACCTCTGGGACTTACAGGGGTGCTGGAAAGTGTATTTCCCTGTGCTTCCTAGTGAATCAACATCCACTGCTACACGAAGAGCATGTATCATAGATAGTTAACAGCACATTCTGGGAAAAGGCAGATCTGTTCCTATAAAGAGATTGTTTCTATAAGAAGCATTTTTACCACTTCACTTCAATTGTTCTAATGTTCTAATGATTTTTAACCACAAACATACGTTTTCCAATTACTTTATTGTTGGGTATTTTTAATAGTTATCAGCTAGTTCACACCTTAGTTCCTCTTTATCCATGGACTGTATTTCAAGATTGGTTGTGGACAGCTAAAGCCGTGGCTAGTCCCACACCCTATAAATACCATGTTTTCTTCCTATACCCACATGTCTATGATAGTGTTTAATTGGTAAATTAGGCACAGTGAGAGAGTAAAAACAATGCCTGATAAAAAACAGAATAATTATGGCTATATACTATAATAAAAGTTAAGCAAGTATGGTCTTTCTCTCTCTCAAAAGATTTTATTGCACTGTACTTGCCTATTTTTGAATGTGGTTGACCACAGGTAACTGGAACCATAAAGCAAAACTGCATGTAAGGAAGGGGTAGTACACTTCAAACTGATTCTCATCCCTGGGCGCTTTAACCGGATGTCCCACCTCCTGCCCCTAGATATTCTGATTTAATTAGCTTCTTATCAATATTTATTAAAAGCTCTTCAAATGATTGTAATGGAAAGGCAGGGTTAAGAACCATTACTAAAGGGTTTTATAATACACAAAAGCAGCTATTTTGATTGCAACCCAGTATCTACTGTTTATTTGACATCTCCTTTTTGTCACCTCCAATAGATGGTCACTAGTTTGTGAATGAAATAAATAATAGGCTTTGCTAGTCTGAACAATAGCGTGACGACTGAAGGTGCAGATATCAGCATCAGACATCAGCACTCAGTGGCACATTATTACACCTGGGTGGTATATTTATACTCATCTTGCAGAGAGAAGCTGGAGAGGGTCTAGAACTGTAAAATTGACTCAGAAATGTGCTCCTATCAAAACAAGAAAGACAAAAGGTCCAGGAAATCTGTTCTCTTCCAAATCAAAAATAAAGAGGGAATGACACTGAAGGAGATAAAGCTGGGCTTGGTACGCAGGTCACTATGAACGTTTTGAGATAGACTGTGTTATGGTCCATTATTTCATTTCCAAGAAACACAGTCAACAGCGTCCTTTCTGATTCACCTGTGCAATGTGCTTCAACTTGCTCGGCTTATTGGTGTCATTAAAGGGGCTTCATTTGTTTCTATCCATGTGGATTTTATGTTTCTTCATTTTTGCACATTTCAAAACTTTCATAATGACCCACATACCCTTATGAAAAAGAGAGAAAGACTGAATCCCTACTTGGGCGTAGTCCATACATACCATAGACAGGGTAGCTGAAACCATAGACATTTATCACAGCTCTGAAAGCTGGGAAGTCCACAATGAAGGCACCCCTGAAAACATGAGTGTTCCTCCAGGGGACTCTTAAACGATCAGCAGTTAATCTCGTGAGAGCCGAGGATATGGCTGAAGGTGGTGATAAAGTAAAGAAAGGGATATTTGTGCAAAGACACAATCCGAGGGTTTCACAACTTGGCAAAGGCTTGTCTAAGTCGATGTGATCCTGAAAACCACCTTGGGATTTTACAAGAGGCTGTAACCTCTCCGATTCTGAGGCTCAGCATGTATCACCCTCCCAAAGTGGGGACTGTCCTCCACAGACTCTATCCTGGAACCACAAGGACATCATGACAAAAAGATGTAGATGTATGTTACAGGCAGCAGCACAAGGCTTTAGTGTAATATTTTTTCTATGAAATGTATTGTTATCAAGTATGAATAAGATGGCATAAAATTATGTAACTAAGCTCTATTTACTTCCCAGGTGATGCCCCATTCTCTTTTATAATTCACCTAAAGACCCATTTGTATTTTATAAAAGAGAGATTTAAATTTTCCCCAAAATCTAGTTACTTTGTTTATATGCAAGTCATTGCTTTTAGAATATATTTTGTGCTTACAATAACACAGCATGTCCATAAAGTCCGTGTACAATTTACTATGTTAAACTATTTTAAGTCGCACATGAACTTTATATCCACCCTGTATATAAACACCTAAATGCAAACAAGTTAGCATTAGCAAGTATCAAAATAAGTAAATTTGCAATGATTCTATACCTCTAACGTTAACTTACAAAAGTTCTCTCACTATTCCACACTCATCTCCTAACTCATAAGTGCATTCCCCATCCTTATATGATATCAAGGTGAGTCAAATAATATGTCTGCTCTTTCCCATTAAAGAGTATGGGTAAATTTTTAGCATGGGGAAAATAGATTAGGAAAACAAACAAACAAAATAAACCAAAGTAGGTTAAAGCAAATATAGACATATCCACTCGCTATATTATCCAGTCAATTCTCAACTTGTTTCCCAAGAATGTGATTCAACTTATAGCAAGCAATTTTTCAAAAGCCCCTCATTTGTACCACTTTTAAATCTTTGGTATCAGGAGTACAATGCGTCAGGGGATATAAGATGCAAACAGTAGCAACTTATTATGCTCCCAAAACACCAAGAACATTTTCCCTATTTGAGAGAGTAACAAAAAAATTCATTTTTACATGCAAACGATCACTTTCAAACAATAAAACACTAAAATGTTTTATATAAGCTTTTTCTACAGACCTCTTGGGCTTTTCCTTAAGTATTTCCATAAATTATAAGCGGATACATCGCTGTCAACTGCACAGAGGGGGTGAAACTCCCTCAAGTGAATTTTAAACCTGGCTCAGCAGTGCAGGGGAGTGTTCAGTATCAGCCGCAGCCCAAGCATTGATTCATAACCCTTCACAGGTCTCTCCATCCCAGGATTTTCTAGGTAGCTTCTTTGGTGTCCTTCGGCACCTTTGATCTTTCTCCTTTCCCAGCTAAACAGAACGAACACACTATGTGGCCTTATTAAAACTGACTCTTGCAAAAAGTATTGGAGGAAACTGAATTGAGATTCCAGGCTAGCTTGCTTGTGATTACATTTGATTCAAATGCTGTGCATATTAGCCTGTGTGAAAAAATAAAGAAAGGTATTATGGTGATCATAAAACATCACTGCAACAGGGGCAATGCATCACACTGCACAATGTGTCTCGGCTTTAGCCACAAGATGCACAGCAAGAAACAATAATGGATTGCCCAAGGAAAACTACCATTTGGCATGCAAATTATAGAGAGGACACAGCTCCCGATCATGCCTCTGCACCCACCCAACATAAACTCAGACTTGGAAACAATTAAGCATGCCTATAAATCCAGAGCCTTGGAAAACTAAATGGAGTCCTAAATCAGAGAAGGCACCAAGGGGGCACAGAAGAATTCTCATGAGCTAATCCACTCCGTGCTTTTATGGGCGTTCCTGAGAGGGAGGGGCTGATTGGACTTTTATAAGACCTCAGCTGAAATCACATAAGGCACTGACATTACAATTATAGCTCATAAAACTGTTGGCATTTTGTAAAGAAAATTTTGAAATCCAGAGGATGCATAAGCTATTTTTTCAAAGGCTCCTTTGGGGAGTTTTTTAGATTAATTCATTGTCTTGCAATTGCCAGGGTTATTGCTAACAAATGCATTGTAAAGGTGTCTCAGGAAAAGAAACGTACAGCTGCTTCTTATCCACCATGCGCCCCACTCAGGTGACTTCGTTTCACCCTTCAGGTTCCCTCTTTCCTCTCTGGTCTCTATATTTTCATTTTCTTTATGCAAGTGAAAGGAGAGAGTAAAGTGCCATCTGTACTTAACTTCTACCTGGGCCTCAGATATATGGTCTTTCCAGGCTGAATACCAGAAGCAGGAAACCTTCTCAGGGTGCAGATTAGACAAACATCACGTTCTGCTCTCACAGAAAGCTTGTTTTATCAAAGTGCAGCACAGAATAAGTCTCGCCATTTCAGATGGCTCAGAACATGGTTGTGAATTCATACTTTCTTAGCCAAATATCATACCTGAGTCTGAAGCTAACTGAACTCTTTTTTACCCTCCTTCATTGGAGATGTTTATGGACACTTGGGAGGCACTTGTGGGACCCAGCAGATGCCAGTTAGCAGACCAGAATACATAAACTTCCCCTTTCAGCCGGAGACGCCACCTTCCAGTAATTCACCAAAATGACAAACACAAAGGGAAGGAGGAGAGGCCCCTGATACATGTTCTCTAGGCCTTTTAGCAAACAGAGTGGTTTCTTTGGCCACATATATGTGAATCTACAAGAAAGGTGATATTGTAGACATCAAGGGAATGGGTACTGTTCAAAAAGGCATGTCACACAAATGTTACCATGGCAAAACTGGAAGAGTCTACAGTGTTACCCAGCATGCTGTTGGCATTGTTGTAAACAAACAAGTTAAGGGCAAGATCCTCAGAAAGAGGATTAATGTTCGTATTGAGCATATTAAGCGCTCTAAGAGACAAGATACCTTACTGAAACGTGGGAAGGAAAATGATCAGAAAAAGAAGGAAGCCAAAGAGAAAGGTACCCAGGTTCAACTGAAGCGCCAGCCTGCGCCACCCAGAGAAGCCCACTTTGTGAGAACTAACGGAAAGGACGCTGAGCTCCTGGAACCCATTCCCTATGAATTCATGGCATAATAAGCATCTAACATAGCACACAGGAGTACTAGTGGACCCATGTTTTTAGGTGCAAGAACCTATTTATTCCCCATGAGCTCATGGCATAATATGTGT
Source organism: Loris lydekkerianus (assembly GCA_963574355.1). Classification (NCBI taxonomy): domain Eukaryota; kingdom Metazoa; phylum Chordata; class Mammalia; order Primates; family Lorisidae; genus Loris; species Loris lydekkerianus. Next base: position 28,147 of record CAUYPK010097086.1, on the reverse strand, counting down.
ACAGCATAGCACATAGGATAACCAATAGTCCCCATGTAACAGTGATACAAGGCGCTGGAACCTATTTCCCATGAATTCAAAAGTCAATTGACTCTTTGTCACATTCAATGGCAAGGTGCCTCCCTGAGCTACTGGAACCTCTTCCCCTATGAATTCATGGCATGGTAGATAAAAATAATAGCATAAAAATGTTTCTTGTTAAAAAAAAAAAAAAAGAATACATAAACCTCCAGAATGCTACTAGGCTTCTTCATGTTTTCAAAACCTCTCTGAATCATTTATTGGCTTTCCAAAGTACTCACCCAATCTGGAAGATCATATTGTGAATATCAGTAAATCATTTGTTTACCCTTAAGAGGCATTATTTTCATGTGCCAAAAGGGGCTACTAATCAATAATAATCAATTGCACAATATGTTTTTTTTTTACAACACTCCTAATACTTACAAAATTACTAAAAATTTAAACATAACAATGTACCTTATCAGGACCATTTTGGGGGAAAATGTGTATTGTAGATTTGGAGGGATATCTTTAAGAGAAATTATTCATAAATATATTTTATTATTATCATTACTAAATATTTTCATGCTGAAAAAATTCTAGAAACTGCATCTCAGTGTGCAGACAGGTCTGCAGTTTTACATAATGTTGCATCTTTGAGGAAAAGTTTATCACTGGTATTGACATTGTTGCTGCTGTGCATTTTCTCTGAACAGCAGATACCACAAGCTACTTAACTATACAATTGGTGGTTGCCTCATCATGTCTTTTCATATTGGATTCTTTACAATGATAACTTTCCCATTGCAAATAGCATTTAACACAAATAAGAATTCCCTCTTTTCAATGTCTTAGAAGCACATGATTTCAATCAGCCACTTCTCCGTACTGGCAGCCATCAACAAGGTATAAAATACTACTCAGCCATAAAAATGAATGAAATGATGTATTTGCAACAACTTGGACAGAACTAGAGGCCATTATTCTAAGGTAAGTAACCCGGGCACAGAAGATCGAATACTGCACGTTCTCACTTGTAACTGGGAGCTAAGCTGAAGCGTGCAGTCATACGGAGTGTTACACTGGAGGTTCTGAAAGGGGAGAGAGGAGGGAGACGAAGGTTGAAAAATTACCTATTAGGTACAATGTACATTATTAGGGTGACTGGTTCATTATAAGCCCAGACTTCGCCACTATGCAATTCATTCATTTAACCAAAAAAGATTATACCCTCTAAATCTATGAAAGGGAAGAAGGCAGGGAGGGAGAAAAGCAGCCTTGCCCTCCAAGCCCTGTGTTCAAGTCACTCTCCCTTCAGACTCTACCTGCCTTCTCCCTTTATGGAGCAAGAATTGGTCTTCAGGACAGGTGCGAGTGTTTTCCCTTCTTGTTAAATCTAAAGGTAGGTGTCCCCTCCTCATAGCTGCCTTTCCTTATACCAAATCAACTTTGGTCTCAGCAGACAAAGAGCATCCAAGGTAGAGATACTGCCCAAGAATACCTGGACCATGGCTCTGTGCTGATCCTGATGGGTATGTGGCCTCTCAAAGGCAGAGTTGGTTCAATATTTGCCGACTTTCCCTTAGAAGGAAGCTCAGAGAAGGCCACGGTAAATTTTCATGGAATGATGATGGATACCCCAAGCATAAAAGGGCAGGCTTTTATGAGGCAAGACTTTCCACTTTGTCTCAATTCTGGAAGGCCTCCCCCTGCACCCAGAGGGTCACAGCAGCAGAGGGCTGCACAGGGAACCAAGGGACCAGGGAAGACCCCGGCAAGGATGCTAAGCGGCTGCTCTGATGTTACATCCTGTGTTTTTAGTTAAAAATTAGTGTCAGATAAGGAGAAGAGAGGCCTTTGAATGCTGTCACCACAAAGAAATGATGCATGCATGAGGTGATAAACACACTACCTACTCTGCTGGGGTCATCATGCAACACAGACGTGTGTCAAAACATCAAATTGTACCTCATAAATATGTACAATTACAATGCGTCAATTAAAAAAGTAAATTTTTTAAAAAATACATAAAATAAATGCCGAGTGAGGTAATTAATATACAATTAGCTTGATTTAATCACTCCACATAGTACACACATATCAAACATCAAATTGTAGTCCATAAATGTAATACAACTGATTCATCCATTAAAGATAATATCAATAAAGAAAAGAAATGGGGGTTATCACATGGTTTTGGCCTGTAACTAGGGACACGACCGATGTGCTGAGGTCTCCCTGTTACTCCTGATCACAGCGTCTGGTATTTTCCTTTATAGCACTCAACCCACAATCTTTATGCTACTGTCTATGGACCTCACACGTGTCCTGTTACACAGTCATAAATCGAGATTAAAGGGAAGTGCGTACATACCTGCACGATTGCTTATTTTCTGCGTCTGTCCCTCTCAGATGAATTCTCTGAGATCAAGCACTTAAATTTTTTTTCACCATTGTACCACCAGGGTAGGAGAGAGCTTGAGAACCAGGAGGTATGAAATAAATACTTCTAAAAATAAATCAATATGAGACAGGTGAAAAGATTGCTTTATGACTACTATCAAGGCCTGGCTCTAGTTTTCTTCCAAGGCCCTACAGGACTCTCCATCCTGGCAGGTTCAATCAGTTGGTCCTTTCTTGTCCACCTGACTCTGTGAAATGGCAACTGCCCTTGGTGGAAGAGCCAGGGCAAGGATGGAGCAACTTAGCGGCAAAGCCCTCCTGGACACAGCGCTGCTGCAGAAACACGCCAGGTGAGTTAGTCTTTTTCTATCTTGGGCTCCAAGACACGTACACACACACTAATGGGCATGTACCACAAAACTTTAGGAATTACACATTTTAACACTTTTTGATGAAAATATCCAGTTTTGAAAGCTTATTTCTAGATACTTAGTGCCAATTATCCCCTTGGTAATAAAGAACAATTACAATTCAGGTATTTATGAACAACGCTTTATTGATTCACACCACATTCACATTTCCATTACTTGTTCTTCAAAACAAAATGACTGTTTACCACAGACCACACCTATCAACTGATGCATTAATCATAATAAGAGAAACTGCTCCAGTGAACACACTATCTTCTCACTTGGTCGGAGTCACCGAGCCACTGGGGACCAGCTCTCATCAGCAGCAGCGTAAAATAATGATACTGGTGCATAGAGCAGAACCTGGGCAGGGGACCCACACCTCTCTCTGGCAGCCACCACCAATAAAATCACCCCCACAATGCCATTATGCAAATCCAAAATTAACCAAACGTTTGGAAACCATATTCTAATTTAATACCAACCAAGTTTTCCAGTCAATAGATTATAGATGAAACATTTTATGATAATAACCAGAATTTAAAATAAAAAATATGTGAAAAATTTCCTTAACGTATTTCCTAATTAATAAAAGTTCATGTGAAATCACCCCACACCAATATTTTTCTTTTTTCTCTTCTAATCATTATATTTTTTCAAGCCAGCTACAACTACTGCCATATTATCAGTTTTTCTTATTCCACGTTGTTGTTTAATCTTTTTCCACATGTGAATATATTCTCTATTTATAATCACAGTGTACTCAGTAGTTTAGAAATTATATCTTTCACTAATCTTATGTTTGCCATTTGCATATTGTAAAATTTTCAAGATTATTTTTCCTTAAGCAGAACCTTACGATTGAATACAAGTCATTTCCATTTTTTTTCTGTTATTAAATACAATTTTTGTAGAATTTGTTTGTAGTCTTTTAAATTGTTTTCTTGGGATGGAGAAAATGATGATCAAACGATGTGAACGTTTATATGACCCTTTTTCTGGATTTAACTTAATTATTTTGGGTCGATTTACACTGTTCTACCAATTTGTGAGTGTATCAGTTTTACACAGAGCACTCTACGATTCATTTTTAGCTTTAATTTTTTTATTATAATAGATACCAGTTAGTATCTCATCATTAATTTTGAGTACCATTAAAGATTATTCTATGTGTTTATTACATCAGTTTAAAGAACTTCTCTATTTACATTCTTAACACATTCTTCTATTTTGTTCTATTTTTTAGAAGGTCTTTTTAATTGGCTGCTTGAAGTCCTGAAAATAAATCTCTTAACCTGACCTAAATGCAAAGTGAATAGAAGCAAACTCAGCACCAACCTGCCTTGTTGTCTTAGAGAATTTGGCTGTTACCAAGCCACACGAACAGAAAAATAATCCCTTCAGGAGAAATACTGTCTGCTTACCATCCTCAGTCTTCAGAGCGAAATAAGGAGAAAATGGATTACTGTGAATTTGAGCGCCACACTCCAGTAGCAAGTTGTAAATTTTACTTTTAGGTCACTAAATAACTTTTTCAGCAAACACAGACATTGGCCACGAATGATAAAGCAGATAAAAATGTAATTAGGCCTTCAGTCCAGGAGCAGGGAAAACCTATGTGGCTCAGTCACTGCACAGGCAGCCTGATTAATACACTCACAGAAGGAAAAGGCTACAAGAAATTCAGATCTTGCATTTTCTGAAGCACTGGGAGGGGCTCTCTCCCCCATATTACTTGACATCACAGAGAAGGGCGACCCCCCGGAGCACCCAGTGCTCAGGGGGCTGAGCTGTCCTGAGGTCCACAGCTGCGATGTAGTTCAAGGCCGTTCGAACTGGTTTCTTATAGATGGGGCAGGAGTAAAACCGAGGATCTCTTAAGGCTGAAAAAGAAAAGCAAAAGAAATCATAAAAGAATGAAACTTGGTGGATTTCTAACTTAAGAGCACAAACAGGGTCCAGAGCCAACCTCGTGCTTTCTGAAGATCATTACAAAGAGAGACAGGTTTGGAATAATAGGGGATGGTTCCTGGGGGTCAGGCAAACCCCAGATACGAAGCAGACTGTCCCACAGGGTGCCAGTGCCTGTGGCAAGACACCCAGACAGCCTCCAGTGCCCCACTGGCCCCTGCCCTATGCCCTTGCCACAACCTCTGCCACATGCTTCCTCCCTCCGTTTTGTACCTGTCAACTCCACGTCCCCCCTCCTCCTGCTCTCCTTGCCCCAAACCTCAGGGGCACACAACCCTCTCTTTGCCCCTGATAGCTTGCCCTTGGCACAGGAGGCTTGTCGTTTTCGATCAGACATCCAGTCTGCAACACTCCAAAATCTGCAACACTCCAAACCACCATCCACAATACAAATTAAATCACAGGATGGAGGGTCCCCAACTCCACCCTCTGCCAAGCCAGGCATTTCAAATTCTCCATGTATGTAGAGAAATAAAAATGGCCGGGGATCAAAGTGTGCTGCCACAGGTCAGCTCCCTGGCATTCAACTCCACCTTTCTGCCTAGAAGAGGAGACGCTGTTGCTACACCACATATGCAATGAGAGGCAGCCTGTGTGTGCCTGTCCCCCAGGTACCCTCTCTAATACACTCACCTCTAACTACAGGCTCTGTCTCTCCAGCCCTTGAAACCCCACGCCCAGGGACACATCCAAGTCTGGGAGGCCTTAAACTTGCTCAGTTCCTGGGGGCCTTCTTTAAGAAGAAGAATGAAAATTTGCAAATACAAAAGGAGGCTTTGGAAGGAGCCTCTGTGTGCGAGCAGCCTGGGAGTTTAAGCTTCATTGATTTTACCCACCGTAGTTCAGCTGCACATCTCATAACATCCATCTCAGGAAGTAGTTTATTATTTTATATTCTCCTCCAGATTATAAATCTTCTAAGGAAAGAGTTATATCAACACCTATCCTATTTATAATATTATAAATGACTCTCACATAACTATGCATTCAGTGAAATCACATTTAACTACGAGAATAACTTTTGTTTTCATAAGTTAGTGCTAAAAACAGGGCATGGAAACAGTAGTTTTTAATGCAGTGTTAATAGATCAGAGTGACTGAATTTATTTCCCAGAACTAACATGCACCTTAATTTGGTTTTTCCTACCAAATTACAAAATCAAGGTACCATGAGCAGTTAGTCTCATTATTTGGCATAATAACCTTCAGTCTGCTGTCCCAGGTGTTTTCAGATACCCAATGTAGGTTTAATTAATTTTATTGGAAGAAATTAAATATTTGAAGATGATAATACTATACATAAGTTTCAATACAAAATAAACATCCTAATGCAGTGATTCTTAACCAGGGGCAATTCTACCTACAGGGAACATTTATCAACACATGATGACTTTGGGGGCTACCGCAACTATGGGCTTCCTAGAGCATCTTGATGGATACAGGCAGGGAGGCTACTAAGAGCCTACAATGGACAGGAGAGCTGCCCATGACAGTTTCTCAGACCAGCACTGTCCACAGTACCAAGGCTATGAAACCTTGCCCTAAAATAACAATCTTAGATACTTCACAGCACTTGATAGCTGTGCTTGCTTAATCCCATGAAATTAATCAATAGAAACAACCCAAAACACTATAACTAATTTTAAAACTGGCTATAATTTTTTTCATTTTCTATGAGGATATCAATAATAATAATTAGACATATATATTAACAATTCTGAACCAGTAAGTGAATGATAATGAATCATGGAACACAGTTAATACTAACTATGCTAATGGACATTTTTAAGCCCTTTAATCCTAGGATCTGTAAATATGTAACACATATATATAACTAATTTTTCTCCTTGCTGCAGACTTGACTGACAACCATTTTATAAGCCTTGAAATAAGCCTTTGGGGACTCACGTCTGAACCTAATGATAATTATAATTCCACCTTGGGAAATATTTGACCACTTGAATTTCAATCCCAAAAGGAAAATGGAGGGGGAAAAATAACATTATATTCAATAAGCAAGTGAAAAATAAAAATAATTCTCTGAAATATTTATCCGACTTTATTTATTTATAATTGCTTTAGAACTGAGAGTGCCTGTGCCAAGCCACAGCAGGCAGCAAACTTCTGCAGCAGGATTAGAAGCCACGGAAAACGTAATTTTATCCTGAAAATGCTGACAGATGCTAAACAGCTACATAAACAGATGATTCCAAACCATTCCTCCACTCAGACAAAGAACTTCGAAGACAAAAATAAGTGTGCTTGGTAGGTAGAACAAATCAGCTAAATATGTGTAAAGCCTTGGGGTCCAAGGAGGAAGGAACAGAAGAAGAAGCTGTGTAAACTGGTGAGCTACAAACTTAAGTTCCTAAATGTTTTACTAAAACACCTTAGGGAAGTTTCATTTTCTAACTATGTAACTTTCCTATACATCCCACATTTTTTTCATCCAAACGTTAAAATACATTTCATATATTTCTTTCCATATTCAAGATAACCAAGTTACATAGAGAGTCTCTATATAACCTTGAAGTCATTTAACCTCCCTCTTGCTAATGATATTTAAATTATTAGACAGTTCAGTCTTACATATAGTATTTCTTTTAATACTTTAGAAGTCGTGTGAGTTAAACATTTTAATAATAGTAATTATTTTAAAATTATTTATTATGTATTTAATAAGTGCTTGACATCATCAGTCTAATTCTCTCAACAACCATGTGTGATGAATACTATTATGAGACCATTTTACAGATTAGAAAACTGACACATACAGAAATGAGTTCCTTGTCCAAGATTATGAAGCTGCAGTGATAACTAAGACTCACACCTGGGCAGAATGGATTAACAGACAGCCTATGAACTTAATCTCTGCAATGATTGGGATGTACTGTGCACATACAGGGTGGCCATGAAGTTCAGGTGCAACTTAAAATAGTGTGCAATTTTAAACTGCACATAACTTTATGGCCACCCTATATACCTCCACATCCTTGCAGGAAGAAGTGAAAATTAAGTAGAAAGAATTAGGTACCCGAGTTCAATCTGTGGCTTATTTGAGAGTCCTCAAAAGCCACATGACTAGTGTGATGAAGTGAGGAGAACCCAAATACCCCAGGCCTGGCTTCACAGTCCTTTCCAGGAGAACAGAAGTGAGCACCTTCAGCCTGCAGCATTACTGAGGGAACCCCAGGGGCGGGAGCCATCCGCACAGGGCAGAGACTCTCATTGCCTTCCCACTCTGCATACTTTACCAGGTACCTGAGAAAAATTAGCCCAGGGCTTCAATATGCCAAGGGGCTGTCTTCATTTTGAATTCAGCCTTTATTGTCAAGTTTCATCCCAGCTATCAAGAGAAATGCAATCTTTAAGCAGGCCACTGACCACAGGAACTCCCAAAACAGGTAAATGTGATCCCGATTTCACCTTTGCCACGTGTCAGCCAGGAATCATCAGTAAACTATCAAAGTCTCTAAATCTTAATTTCCGCTATCTGCAAAGTGGAGCTGATGAATTTTACAGACTCGTGGTGAAGATTAAATCAGTTAGTATCTGTGAATGCCTGTGCCTATACTCACACACTTACCTTTTCACTAAAGAAAATTCCCAAACACATGTTCCAAAGACCTTTCCAGAATTACAGGTTTACAAGCTGAAAGTGGATCAGATGTCATGGGGCTGAGAAGCCAGGAGGTCTCACAGCCCAGTCACACTGTAGCTGTCCTCACCCCAGTCCCACATCTGCGTGGTGTCGGGTCTCACAGGTGCGTCCCAGGGTGATCTTAGACACACTTTCTCCATTGCAGGAAATAGCTTCATTAGTTTCGTGGGCCCTGAGATCCCTCTCACACTTAATTAAGTGACCTGAGTATGTATAAGTGTTGCCCCACTCACTCCAAATATTCCAACCACAACTTTCCTATCACATCAGCGACAGCACTGATGTTCACACAGAAGCATCACTCTACCCATATAATAAATCTGTATAGAGATACATCTTTCTCCTATCTGACCTCTCAAGCCTGCTTTAATAATAGAGCATCTAGAATTTCAGTGTGTGGCTCCACCCTCCTGGTAAATTTAGTACTGTTGGAATGACCTTTCCATGAGGCCCAAGCAAGAAGGGTGGATTTTTCAAAGAATTTGGGGGTGGACCACTCAATTTTTAAAGTTTACATAAATATCCAGACTCCCTTTTGAAAACAAGTAAACCAATCCTGCAGCTAAATTTTAATGAGGAATTATTTAAATAATTAATACAAAGCCATCAGGCTTGGAAGCCAGGAGATATTAACATAAAATCTATTAACTATAAGCATTCTAGTTCACAAATGCTGCACTCGAAGTGTTTTGGGATTATTTATGACACTATACCCCCTTATGTCAAATAAAGCCCTAGTCAATTACCAAAAATAAACAAGAATTAAAGGCACAACATGAAAAGAGTAAGAGGAAATGTTAGTTTTTCATCACTAAAGAAATAACTTTTTAACCACAAAGCTATGTGGTAAAAGAAGTTTCTACCAACTTCTATCGAAACAAAGAAAGAATAAAGAACTCAAGCTTTTCATTTTAAAAATGCACTAGAATTAATTTCTTTTTCCTTTGCTTATTTTATTCTCTTTTACCTGCTGCTACTGAGTATCACCACCGGCTAATGCCCAGCAGGGTGAGTACAGTTCTGCCATAAATACCTACCTATTCTCAAATAATAAAGAATTACCAGTATTATAAAATTATTTCTTTATTACTATCATGCTGAGATGTTCAATGTCAAATTGCCATGGATTTTTATAGTATAGTCATGGGATGGGAGGGAATAACACCTAACTCAAATTAGGAAAGACTTTTCTTTCATTTTATAAGGGAAATATTTCTACAACATGTTGACTAGAAGCAAAGATATGATAAAACAAGATTTCTAAAATACAATTTTTGGCTAAAAGAACATTTTTTATTATTATTTCTATAAAATAGTCGCTGCTGCAGGACTTCACAACATGAACCAATAAATTCAAAGCCATGGGCATTATGCTTAAGCCCACCCAGACACATTTATCCTTTCAGATTCAACTAAGAATCTCAGAGGCACCCATGCGCCGAGCAGTGTGCTGAGAACCTTCATGTTCCTTAACTGGTGCTCAACTCTCTCCTCACGGGCGCCCCTTCCTTAATCCTTTAAACACTGGTAACCTCTCTTAACTTGTCCTCAAAGCAAAGATAAAGTTTCCTAACAAACTGTTGTAAAGCTTCGATGAGACACAGAGTGAAGCCCACTTATAAAATGCTCTCCATAAACATCAGTTCTGTCTTTGAGCCCCTGTGTCATCTCCACCTTCCACCTGAAGAACCTCCTTCATGGGAAGCCTTGTTATCAAACCTAAACATTACTGACAGCCAAATATCCCCAACTGAGCCTATCTCCTAACTCCTACCCTAATTTCTTCAGAAGAGCCCACATAGAGGAAAATCCCAGATTTGGAGTCAGGGTAACCCAGGCTTAAATCCCAGCTGCTCTGCTTACCAGCTGCTGAGCTGTAAACAACTCATGTAACATCCCCGAGCTGTAGCATCATCTTCTAAAGTAAAACTTGGGTAAGAAAAATAGCCTTTCATGAGCATTACAAGGAAAAAAGAGGAACTATCTCTATAAAACTCTCAGGGAATGCTGGGCACATACTACAAATTAAGAAGAAATCAGTAAGGTTTTTCCCTTTAATTTTGTTATTATCCCTATTGGTACTGTTGAGAGTCTACCAAACAACTCTCCTGAAGGTACCATGGGCACATTATCTTATCCAAGACCAAGTGCAGACAGAGATTTATTCTCCTCCTCTGTTACTCACTAGTCAAAGAGAAATGGATTTGCAATCATGGCTCCAAGAATACCTCAAAACTTCCCAGGTAAGTAGATATGTGTATTAAGCCAGAGTTAAGGGTGTACTGTGCTTCCAGGACCCAAGAAGGCTAGAAGGCCGTGACATGGTGAAAGGACACACGAGCACTGGTCCCCCTTCCTACCTCTGCAAGAGAAGATGATCCTACTGGCATTGAGTTTGCTTCAAAACTTGTAGAACCTACCAGAAATCATCAATGACTTTATAGCCATCTCATCCCTCTCTAGTCAGAGACATATAATTTAAAGGTTACGTTTTTTTAGAAAGATGATGTAAATTCAAGTATAAGACAGAATTGGGTTTCTGTCTCAGCTCTGGCAGCCACCTACTCAGGCTTACCTGGGGAGCAATCTTGGCAGCCACATGTCCCACTGGAAACATAAATGCCGTGAAAAACCACACCAAGATTGGCTGCAACTGCTTCTGCTCTGTGACACCGCCCCGTGCCTTTCAGAACCTTGTGTTTTCTCTGTAAGGGTCACTCCCAGCCAATCACGGCCCCTATACACTGATGCAGATGAGAAATCTGAAAACCTTGAGGCCATTTTCAATTCTCTCCTTTCCTCCTTCATCCAAAAGATGCTCAGGTCTAGTTTAGGTTCCAGCTATTTATTGTTCATACCCCACCCACTCCTGACCGTCACGCCCTTTCTCTGCTGCCTCATCATCACTTGATGAATTGCTGTAGTAGACTCTCCCGGCACTTGCTCCTTCTCAGACCCTGCTTTTTTATTCTCCATCCTCACTCCTGTGGGTATTCACCTTCCCTAAGGAAAAATCTGGTCATGGCGCTCACACAGCAACTTCAAAATCTTAAAGGAGTCAACCACACCCTTCATGCCTGGGCTGCCTTTACATGCTCAAGCCCTGCCAGCATCCCACGTCCCAGCAAATCCTTTGCTTACTGTACCCAGACTGCATCCTGCATTCTCACACACACCTCTGACATCATCTCTCCCCACTGCTGCCCTTCATCATGGAACTTCAGCTGCACGTGCCTTCTGTTCCTTGAACATGGCACTTCCATTGCCACCTCTTGCCTTTTCACTCTCCCTCTATTCCTGGATATTAGCAGAGCCCCTTTCTGTCATGTGGATCTCAGTTCAATGTACCTTCCTCACTGAACTCCTCAATTATTTCATATTCTAGCTTACCATGTGCTATGGCTTGAGGGTACCTCCCCAAAATTTCACGTTACAAATTTAATCTCCAATGTAATGTTGCGAGGAAAGGCCTAATAAGAGGTTATTGTGTCCTCAGGATAAAGCCCTCATGAATGAATTAATGTCACTATCTCACAAATGGGCTAATTATCACATGCATGGGTAGTTATAAAGAGAGTTTGGCACTTGGGTCCTCTCTCTGTGTCTCACGTGCTCATTTCTGCTTTTTGCCTGTCATCATAGGATAACCCTGACAGACACTGGTGCCATGCTCCTGAACTTCCTAGCATCCAGAAACATGAGCCAAATAAACTTCGATCGCCTGTAATTTACCCAGTCTGTGGGATTTGTTACAGCCACAGAAAATGGACTAAGACACTACATGTGTGTTTTCTTTAGAGAAATGAAAACTGTCTGAAATCAGTACATTCATTTATAGTCAATTCTCCTTTTTCATGGAGGTTATGTCCTACGAAGTCACCAAGAACACTGAATTAAAGGAGGCTGAGCCATTGCTCCTAGGGGAGATACAGGGTTTGTTTCCTGAAAGAATCTGTTCACAACATTTTCATCAACCAATCAATACATAATCTTGTTCTATCTGTGCTTCTATTCAAAGACTGTTTAAATATGCATTGATGATTCATTAACTTTACACTCAAGGCCAACAGCACTCACGCCTGACGAAGTTTAACCAACACATATATATTCTCCATGAATATATAGAAGAAGACTCCTGCCGCAGTCTTCTTGTGCTCAGAAGCAGGAGATGGCATTTACGCACTACAGCATTTAGGAGGCCATTTTAAAGAGAGAAAAGTACGAAAACTTGGATACACAGCAATAAATAGAGTATAAGAGCTAAAACAAGAAAGCAGACTGTGGCCTTATTAAGCCCCAGCTGGGAACATGTGCAAAAGGCAACTCCAGTTTCTCAATGCTTTGTGCATGTCTGAAAATGGCCAAGAAGGTGACAGAAGTATCAATATGGGGGTTGGTTACAAAGAAATTGAGCACATAGGCAAATTCACAAAAACAGAACCTTCAAGTAACAAGTTCGACTATGTTTGCTTTTGGTCTGACTGTTGCCCCCTATTTGAGACTGGGAACCATGAGAATGGGGAGTCCACCTGTCTTTTTTCGTTGTTGTATCCCCAGTACTAGAGCATTGCTTGGCAGAAGGTCAGTGCCCAATAAATAGTCAATGACTGAACAGGTAACTAAAGTTATTTCCTTAGCCAAGAAAAGTCTTTCCCCATCATGCTCGTTCTTATCCTCCAAAGCACATCTCAAAAGCAATCTCTCCCATCCTCCCAGACATAGCTGTTTTCCTTCCAGGCTCCCAGAGCACCTAAGTGTCTGTCTATCATAACATTTATTCATTTCCATTTCAATTATTTCTTTACTATGAGTCTCCTTCATTTGACTATGAGTCCCTATAGGCAACCCTGTTCATATTCATTTGACTATGAGTCCCTGTAGGCAACCATGTTCATAATTCTCTTACACCCTTAGCCCCTAAGGTCCTGGCTGGTATCTATTAAGCACTCAGAAAATGCTTACTTAAGAAATGAATACTTACTGTTTATAAAATCTTTTCCCTGACTTATGTTTTTGAATGTGGTACTTAGCTTAGAAGTGGGGATACCCCCAGCTGTCTTTCCAAGGGAGATTATTTTATCCATTTACTTGTTATAATCTTTTGTGCCATCTCATAAAATCAATACTTCCTTGGGATCCCCTTTCATGGCTACCTCTAGAGTTTATTGCTCATGCTTCTAAAATGAATATAGAACTCCCTGTGTATGAAAGACAGCTATTGCTGAAGAGAGTGACTTAAAGGCAACAACAAAAGCCTCCAGAAAATGTCAAGCCAACAATGGAAAATAGTTTAGGTAATTTTAGACTTCTTTAAATATAGCTTTGATGATTTTGTCGAAGTCTAATCATGTGGGCTTCCTAGGAGTATTATTACATTCAAAGGCTGAGGTAAGAATCAGCCTATTACCATTAGCTAAAGGATTAAGCTCAATGCCCCTGAATTCAATCTAGATTTTACAACCTGGCTCAAATCTCCAAGCTGATAGAGCCACGGCCTCCAGGTGAGCCCTGGGTCCTCCCACCCAGAATATCTTCCTACTCCACCCATCCCACCCCACAAATCCACCCTTCAAAGTCTGATGCAGCCCAATACTCCTACGACCCAGCCCCCAACCTCTTGGTGTTACTGTTATCTAACCCTTTCCTGCCATGTATTAACCATCCAAACATTTCTTTCTCATTTCATCAGCAAATGTTTCATGAATATCCATATATTTAATCTGCTTGATTATACAATCAAAAACTATCTAGAACTACTGCCTCCCCAATGGCACTCAAGAAAGTGTCTAGAGACCAATAACTCCTCACTAAACATGGGCGTCAGTGTAGAACTAGTTGACAAAACAATGAAATCTCAATTACATGATAACAAAAATAATAAAATCCTATGCTTATCACGTCATCCAGCCCAACAATACCAACTCTCACTGAATGTACCAAACAACTTACTATTGTTTTCTGCATAAATCCTTATGACAGGCATGAGCTCAAAGAGCACTTTGGGTTTGGATTCAACAAGTTTCGCGTTCCTCTTGTCCCAGCCAGCACCTTCCAGATACAAGCCATAGATATAGACACCCTCTGTGGGAGGGGCAGAAATGTCATCCTTCATCCATTTGGTGACTTCATTGCAAAGCACCATGTTGTCCAGAGCCCAGCCTTTGTTAGCCCGAGTTATTTCCTAGTCAGGGCAGGAAAGGAGGAAAGAAGCAATCAGAGTTTTGTCTTAACTGAAAGAGCATAATAATAATGAAACTTTGGCTTCAAATTACCCTAATTTAAAGGAAATAGAATTGTGTTTAAAGAAATAAAAAGATTCTCTCATAAAAAAGTACCTATGTCCTAATTTAACCACCAGAACGTTAAGCATAAATATAAAATAAAGATAAAATACAAAAATAATAAATAAATATTTTAAAATTCAAGCTAGCAGCAGCCTGAGAACAAGTGGCTGGATTTACATTCATGACAATATAACTGCTAGTACCAAAAAGAGACTGTCTTTCTCTGTCTTATTATAGTCTTTAAAACTACAATGAAAGAAGAAAACCCTGTAGAGGAAAATTATAATAACAGGACAGGCACAAATCAGAGCTATTACCTGTCTCATTGCAGTTAAAAATCCTTGGGGGTTAAAAAAGCCCGTCATCCAAAAGCAGTGGGGTCGGCCGTTGAAAATCCAAGAGGTAAATTGGCTGTTTCTTTCTATAAGTTCAGTGAACCAGAAACCCAGAGTACTTGAAACCCAAGAAGTCTGAAATGCAGACATTAAAACATTTAATGAAAGTAGCTCTGTAGTAGA
Organism: Loris lydekkerianus; assembly: GCA_963574355.1. Classification (NCBI taxonomy): domain Eukaryota; kingdom Metazoa; phylum Chordata; class Mammalia; order Primates; family Lorisidae; genus Loris; species Loris lydekkerianus. The sequence goes on along the minus strand of CAUYPK010097086.1, from coordinate 12,897 downwards.
AACTATGTTCACTGAAAAAAACAAATGAAATAATCAACGTCACTTTTTACAATGAAAAAGTCCCTAAATTGTGAATTAATTTCCTTTGGATTCTGATAAGTAAACTTTCCAAATGACTCTTTCTCTTTAATGATATTAATGATATTTAGATACAACAGAACCAGATAATTGCCACATGGGTACCAGCTCAATTCACAGAGCTGTTCAAGATGCCTGATATCAACTGAATCACTTCATTTGTACCAGTATATTCATCCCTGATTCTGCTATAAAGGAATCAAAACAATTTATTGATTTAAATTTAACAGGCTTCTACCATTTTTCCTTAGGTCACAATTTCAATCAATGCAGTATAAAATAGGATTTCTATTCACATAAATATGCTCATGGCCTCATCAAGATACATCATTAGCACATTAAATATATTCTGCAGATAATAAATTGTAGAAGACTTGTTCCACTTACTTTTAATGAAGTAAACAACAACTATTTTTCTGGAGTATTTGTCCCTTTAAAATACACTCTTATTTCTTCTCAATAAGGAGCAAAAATGGAAACCCAGGTCCATTTACCATCCACAAATTATTTGCATTTATTGCCTCTAACTTTCTCTGAATCATTTGTGGAATTTCCATTATGACAATTGGCATGGGTATTTCATTATCACTAGCAGCAGCAGCAATGGTAGATATCTTCAAATCACAGATTATAACAATTTACTGTAACTGCAATATTTTAGGTACAAATAAATGTACTAATCAATCTATGTAGGTATACTACTTGAATTTCAAATATCTTAAGAATGCATTTGCCTATTTTTTAAGACCTACTGAGATTCCAAAGACTGATAATGAGCTGAGTAGAATAAAAACCTGAATTTAAAGATCATAAGTTAAGAATTAAATAACTCATTCTCTCCTATCTTTACAGATGTGTCTACTAAGAGAGATGTGTTTATACTTCATGTGGTCGGAATGCAGAGGAAGCTATTCATGAGATTGCCTCCTTGTAAAGATCCAATTCTTCCAGAGCTCTCCCGTGCTGGCTGAGCTAGGTGAGCTGGTTTAACAAGGGAATAAACCAGCAAAGTACAGTCGTCCAAAAGTTTCTCCCTCTGACATTGAGAAGAGGTACTTCAGATAGAAAACTCCCTGTTCTTGATAATTTATTGAATGTGAGAAGGAAATAAAGAAGTCTAGTGAAAGCTGGCTCTAAGTTTCTAAGCCATGTGGTTGAAGGGATGGACAGTGGTGTCACAAAATAAGAGAGAGAGGATGACAAGAAGCCCTACTTTCTCTGTGCTGCCTGAAGCATTCACTGCCCTGGACTCTGCCAAAGGCTGATGAGATACCTGAGGCTTAGCACTAAAGAAGTCCTATGACCTTCTCCTCTAACCCACAGGCCTACAGAAGGCCAAGCCTCCCCGACTCCGCAGTCTCACTGCTACATGCTGCTCTCCCTCTGACTCCCTCCATCTGACCTAAACCTAGCCCTCTAGCCTTCCCACTGCATCTTCAGCATCTTCAGTGCCACAGCCAGAAAACCCCTCTAGATCGTCCATTTCTTTCCTGAACATTCCCTCTGCCCCTCTCTTCATGGAAGTCTGCTCCCCACCCCCACCCGGGACACACTGCTTCCTATGTAGCCTTCTCAAGTGCAGGACACTGCTTCCCTCACTCCCCATCTCTCTCAGAACCAGGGGAGTAGATGTTCTTGTCATTTCTGACAGCGATTTTCAGATTGTCATTTGGTATTGTCTTCTTCCTCAGCGTCTCCTGCCATGTGGACCTAACTCCCTACCCCTCCTGCTGTCTGTCACCTATTGCTCACTTCCTCTCATTCATCAAGGACTTTGGCTTCTGGTTTACTCTTCCACTCAACCCTCAAACAATCATGAGGATGACAGCCGTGGTGATGGTAGTGGTGATGATGGTAGTGATGGTGGTGGTAATGACAGTGGTGGTGATAGTGATGGTGGAGGAGGAGGATGGTGGAGGAGGTAGTGTTGGTGGTGATGGTGATGGTGAGGTGGTAGTGATGATGGTGGTGGATTTCCTGGTGGTGGAGGTGGCAATGAAGGTGATGGTGGTGGTTTGATGTTGGTGGTGGTGACAGTGGAGGTGGTGGAGGTGTTGATGGAGGCGATAGTGGTGGTAAAGATGGAGGTAGAGATGGTGGCAATCATTGTGATGGTGTTGTTGGCAGATATGATGGTGATGATGGTATTAGTGGAGGTAAGGGTGGTAGAGGTGTTGGCAGAGGTGATGGTGGTGCGTGGTGGTGGTGGTGGAGGTAGAGGTGCAGGTAGTAGTGGTACTGATAGTAAACGTAGTTATGGTGTATAGTGATGGTGATGGTGGTACTGGCATGGTTTTTCTAATAATAACACTAAGCACTCCCATAGCTTTGGTCATATCCCAGGCACTGTGCTAAGCACTTTAGATACATAAACTCATTTAATCCTCACAAGATGATGAGAATTAGATAGCGCTATTACTCCACTGTACAGATACAGAAATTGAGGGACAGCAAGTCACTACCTTAGGCCCAGTTACACAGCTCAAAAGATAGATGGTTTGAATCCAGATGTTCTGGCCCAGAGTAAGTTCATACAACCCATGTGCTACCTTTATTTACTTTTAGTAATCATTCCAGGTGACTTCAGAGTCCTTGTGAATGACCCACTTAACATCGTGCTTTCTTATCTAATGACCTCTGCTCTTGTGAGCCTACTGTCCATTCCATTTTATTCCCCTACTTCCACATTGTCACTTTAAATCTTACCACCCTCAAACATTGTCCTGTTGGGAGGGGCAGGTTTTGTTTTGTCCTTTCCTATATTCTTTCCATGGTTTCACTGACATTCATAACTTCAAACTGTAAAGGAGGAAATCCTGTCACATTCCTGTATCTTCATTTATACCCTACTTTCCTCCTCCCTCTAGCCGTCAGGTATGGCAGGGCCTATGCACTGTGAAGTAGACCAGACGTCAAATCTCGGAACAGAGACACAGGGAGAGTGAGCTGTCAGGCCAGCACTCAATGGGTTTGTGCTGTGGGGTCGAGTCAGAGGGACAGGAAAGCAGGTGGCAGATCCAGATCCTCCCAGAAAATGTGTTCTAAAGGACAGCAATACCATCCCCTCTTCCCCCATGCATTTTCTCCACCATAGTTAATATTCACAATCTCACGTCTCCCCACAAAATGTGAGTGCATACACCACATACACACATGTAAATACAGCACAAAGAGAAGAACTTCATGTAGGCTCCTTTACATCAAGTGACTCTCCTAAAATACATTTATTTTTCTACTTTATAAAGACACTCAGAAACTCCTTTTATTTTTCCAAGTAAAAAAATATTCCTTAAAACTCTGTCTTTAGCACAATTACCAACAGGTAAGCAGTAAGGATACCGTTAAATACTATCTTATTCCTTTGAGATATACATACTACATACTATATTTGTAGACACAACAGGGCCACATTTTTCTTTTTTTTTTTATTAAATCATAGCTGTGTACATTAATGCAATCATGGGGTACAATGTGCTGGTTTGATATACAATTCAAAATACTTTCATCAAACTGGTTAACATAGCCTTCACTGCTTTTTCTTAGTGATTGTGTTAAGACACACTTCTTTGTGGTGTGACTTTTGATGTATATGTGGTGTCTGGACACATTTCCTTCTATGAAACTAACAACATGGGCTTGGGAGTCAAAGGGCCTGGGTTTAAACTCTGATTCTTGGACTTCTTAGACATGGGACCTGGTAAAAGATTTAATTTCTCCTACCTCACATTCCCTATCTGTAAAATCAGGGCAATAAAATGCAAAATTTCAGTGAAGTGATAACATGTAAATTTACCAGCAGTGTACCTGGTAAGTAGGATATGCTATATAATTTCCTACTTATAGTCTAAAAATACGGGGCTATAAGGAGCTTAGTCCCTAAGCAAAAGAACCGTTTTGAGTAAATTATCCTAATTTACTTTCCACTTGCCAATTACAACTATCACAACAATAAGTGATTAGGTAGAATAAAAGCAGGCTTATACATACTTTTTTCCACCAAGCTGGAATCCTGGCATCAAACATGCAATCCAACGCTTCCCGGAGATTTTCACTCATGACAATGGTGCCATCAATCGCAAGTTTCAGCTCAGTCAGGGTGCCTCGGACACGGCTGAGTATTCTCTGCATTCTCTCTATTTCTTGCCTGAGGAAAATGTTCATAGGCTGGAGGGGGCCCATCTTCTGCAGCCTCTCTTTTACCTGCCATGAAGATATTCAAGGCACACATTAAAATTAGATAGCTACTAAGGATATCATGGAGGTGAGGAGACCCAAATTCTTACAATTCCATACATAATAACTCTTTCCTTTCAATGACAGAAAGAAAGAAGAAAGAAAGCAGCTGTTAGATGGAGCCCAAATTTTCATGCCACATAGAAAATAACAGACAGCATTAATTCGCAGAAAAACGTAAAATGCAGACCACACCCACGCAGTCGTCCATAAAGCAAATGTATTCATTGGGAAATATTCATTCACTGCCACACCCAGACACACACAAGCAGACATGGACACTCACACAACCATTCTACAGATTGTCTCGAAAAACTAGACCTCTCTTTTAAAAGCTGTTTTTTCCATGAACATATCTATCCAACCACACATCCGCCTGTCCATCCATCCAGCCATCATCATCCTACAAGCATTTGTTGAGAGTCCTCTTTGTATCACACACCGTACTAGACTGAGTTGTTTTATGCTAAGGTTGCACTGACAAATTCAGCAAAAGGAAGAAGACTCTTCTAAATCCTCCTACTTCCCATGCTTATTTAAGTAACCTTTATTCCATTTTTTTAGAGATTTTTATTGCTTCATAAATATTTAAACCCCTGTTAAATGCAAATGACCTCTTTCCTGATCCTATAATGAAGTGTTTATGAAAGCTGATAACAGTATTGATTTTCTCCAAACTAGTGATCTGAGATTCCTTTTTTCTTTATTTTTTTAACTTAATTTTCATTAAATCATAACTTTATACATTTAGGGGGTATAATATGATAATTTGATACACAATGTGGAATGCTTAAATCAAACTGATTAACATAACCATCACTGCACTTACTTATTTTTTGTGGTAAGACATTTATAATATACTCTTAGTTGTTTTGAAATGTACACTTGCATTGCGCACATTAGGTGAGACCCACCAAATACCCCCCCCCTTCCCTTCCTCTCCTCTCCTTCTTTGTGGGCTATATTAGTGTTTTATCATTCATATGAATGTGTAAGTGTTTATATATTGGTTTCACAATAGTATTGAGTATATTGGATACTTTTTTTCCATTCTTGAGATACTTTACTAAGAAGAATATGTTCCAGCTCCATCCAGGTAAACATAAAAGATGTAAAGTCTCCCTCTTTTACTGCTGCGCATATATATATGCTATACAAATTTGTTAATCCATTCATAGGTTGAAGGGCATTTGAGCTGCTTCCACAACTTGGCAATTACGGATTGGGCTGCAATAAACATTGTGGTTCAAATGTCTTTGTTGTAAAATGATTTTTGTTCATCTAGGTAGATGAATCGAATTGCAGGATCAAATGGTAGGTCAACTTTTAGTTCCTTGAGAATCCTCCATGCTTTCCAAAAAGCCTGTATTAATTTGCAATCCCACCAATAGTATAGAGGTGCTCCTTTCTCTCCACATCCATGTCAACATCTACAGTTTTGGGATTTTATGATGTGGGTTAATCTTACTGGAGTTAGGTGGTATTACACAGTGGTTTTGATTTGCATTTCTCTGATGATTAGAGATGATGAACATTTTTTTTTTTTTTTGGCAGTTTTTTTTTTTTTTTTTTTTTTTTTTGGCTGGTGCTGGGTTTGAACCCTCCACTTCCGGCATATGGGGCCAGCGCCCCACCCCCTTGAGCCACAGGCACCACCCCCCAAGATGATGAACACTTTTTCATGTGTTTGGTGGCAATTCACCTGTCATCTTAACAGAAGTTTCTGTCCAAGTCTCTTGCCTACAAAGAAATGGGGTTGTCTGTTCTTTTCTTATTGACTGAGTTCTCTATAGATTCAGACCTTTGTTGGAAGCATAATCTACAAAAATCTTCTCCCATTCTGAAGGCTGTCTGTTTGTTTTACTTGAAGTACCCTTAGCTGTGCAGAAGCTTTTTAGCTTGATCATATCCTATTAATGTATTTTTGGTATTGCTTCAATTGCCACAGGGGTCCTTCTCATAAAATATCTTCCCAAGCCAGTATCTTCAAGCATTTTCTCTGCACTCTCTTCTAGTTCTTATAGTTTCATGTCTTAAATTTAAACCTTTTCTCCAATAAGAATCAGCAAATAAATATTAATATTCTTAACAGGTTTCTTTATTGTTTATATTTCAAAACATATTCATAGATTCAAAAACTTTTTCCTGGTTTCTTAAGAAGCTAGTTCTGTAAATGAATTTTATTTTAATTTGAGAAAGATTACTTTTGACCTCCTCTCTTCTTCCTCACCCCCCCAAATAGACAGACACTTTGTCAGGATTTTATCAACTCACTTCAAAGGGGCTGTAGTCCGGGGGCAGCTTCTCCAGCATATCATCGGCCAGTCGTGCCACCATAGCCTCCCGGGTCTCAGCCCCTACACCAGAGCTGTCCTTGGGCTGGATGCCAAGGATAGCGTCCAGCACGTCCTTGGCCAGCTTGCTCTGGTAGGTAATGTCAGCATTGGGGTGCAGCCCAAACACCTCGGGGCTGTCGTAGGCAGGCAAACTCTGAACAACAAACACCCCAGATAAGCACATGTTAAATTATACTGTCTAGGAAGTAAAAGTGCTTTTATTAGGATATGTCTTATTTGTGTCAGACTACAAACTTCGACAATTCCTGCAGAAAAGAATCAAAAGGTGCCTTGGAAAAGAAATTAACACCAAGAAACATAAAAACAGGCTCATGATTTTTTAAAGTCTATACCTCAAACAAAATTGAATCAAAGAAATACTGTCTTGTTTTATGACTGTGAGGAAGAAAGGGGGCTGTGGATTGGTATTTTGTTTTCTGATAGACTCATCTAATTCAAACCAGTTGTTTAAATAAATATTATATAACTAATGGTTATTATGTTTATAAGATGCCGGGAAATGATGGTTTTAGTAATCATGACCCAAATAAGGCTGCAGGCAGGAGTTGTACTCTCTCAGAGAAAAAGGCAGAGACTAGGAAAAGAGAGAAATATTGAGTCAGCAACACAATCAAAGAGAGAAACAGAGAGAGTGAGATGGAGCGTGAGAGATAGCCAGGTGCAGATCAAGGAGGCAAAACCTCCCAATCATTTAAATAAAGGCAAATGGACCTAAACTTTTACATGTATGAGTCTTGTACTGAATTATTGTCGTATTCATATATTCTCCCCTTTCTCCTCCTTTATTTATGTCTTTTTATGAGTTACCTCAAATGCACTATGAAATGAGGAGTATACAAAAATACACGTTCTGGCACCCCTAAATTTATACTTTCATAGGCACATTTCCTATTCACTGCTAATGATTTAAAGACATGTGCAGTACAGCAAAACAAATACATTTATTTATTTAAATTAATAAAAATGTAGAGGTAGTAATATATGATAAACTCGTTACTTTTATGTATCAAAAAAACAATAAATATACTGATAAATTTAGCCTTTGGGGGCCCTTGTGCTTTAGTTTGTTTACTCTGAGATAAATTGTAGATAGAGACCAAAGACACCGCTAAATAATGTTCTAATGAATTTAAGAGACAGAAAATAGAGTCACCCTGAAAATCAGATTTCTTTTTTCTCCCTATTCCCAAATTGCCTGTCAAAATCCACCTTATTCCCTTCTTACAACAATGTTTCTGAACCAGGGACAGCCTTGCCATTCAGGTGACATTAGGCAATGTCAGGGGACATTTTTGGTTCTCACAGCTGGGTAGAGTCTGTGATGGCATCAGTGGGTAGAGGACAGGGACGCCGCCAGACATCCCACGATGCACAGGCCAGCCCCACAGCCGAGATGCATCCCACCCCAGATGTCAAGAGTGCTGACGTCAAGAAAGTCTGTCTTACAGGAAGTTTTCACACACAAAGAAGGTTCCTGGACCTATCCATACACTGTTCATTAGACCAGAGTTACGGAATAGACATCACAAGATTAGTCAAGGGCATTGAATAAAGGAAAAGAGTGAGTCTAGAAGCTGCCTTTGCCCCACGTGCTGTGGTAGCTGAGAGCTCCCACTGGCAGAGAACCCCACGTGATTTATGTAGATCTCCTGCTTCTAAATCTGCCTCATCTGTCATCACCCCAAAGAAAATTGCTCCCTAACGCATTAAAAGAGGAGGAGGATAAAGAATTCACACAAAGTGCACTCAGAATAAATATAAGTATTTCCATCATCAGGTGAATATAAAAATAGGAAGAAAGCATCAATAGGAAGAAGCTTTAGTAGATATCATCATTAACAATTTAAAAACAGTATATTAAGTGTAAATAAATATCAGAAAGGCCAAATGACTACAGACATTTGCTCTATGCATAAAATTCTGAAGTTGACACACCTGGATATATTGAAGATAGTTGTCCACTGTGCTACATTTTGGAATATTGTATCCTGGGTAAAAATTGAAATCTGGTCCAATCAAGTTTTCGCCGAACCAAACCTTAGCAAATGTGTTCAGCAGTCTCTTATCATAGTCATCAGTGACCCGACCTCCATACTGAATCTCTCCTATCATGTAGCGAACAGTGGTCCAGGAGACGCCCTGGGAAAAACCATGGAGAAATTATGGAGACCTGATCACTGTCTCCTAGTTATTTTCCCTGCCAAGTAACATGCATCTATTCACGTTCATCTGTGTCATTCAGTCAGTCCTTCTCCATCAGGAATGTGAAGAGGACGGGTAGAAGGAAAATAAAACAGGCAAACACCAGAGCTACGTACAGCTAGTGTCCATGACTGGAGACAGACTCTCTTCATGCACGCACGTTTTCACACTTCAATAGTAAGAGAAAAAAGTTCACTTTTTTATAATATTGAGGTAGTTCTTGAAAAAACACATACTTCAAACACAATCTAAGCTCTCATTTTTAATTTGTAATATTTTAAAAAAACAGATTTCTCGTCCTATACCCCCCATGACAGGTTTGTTTTTTTTTATTGTCATATTTGAAATGTGAACTCTCCTTTAAGAAATAAAAGAATAATCAAAACTTTCCTTTTTCTTTCCTGAAATCAAGAGGCAGGTGTGCCCCAAATTGCTAGGACTTGAAGATGACTTTGCCAGCACAGCAAAGCCTCACCCTTCGATGGTTAGCTCCCTAAGTGAAGCTCAACAGCCCGTGCCCACACCATGGGAGCAGGAGGCGTGCACAGTCGTACCTTTTTGATATCCATGTCATCCAGGTGGTTTTGTATGAACTGCACTGTGGCGTTGAAGTCCGCTTGATTAAACTCATAGGGGATATTCCACCCCAGGGGGCCAAACTTGCGTCTCTCCTGGACAGTGGAGTGCAGGAAGGCCACAGCATACAGCATAGGCTTCCACTGGGCCCCAGAGCTCACGTCCAGCAGGTCTTGGCTCACGCCTGTTATGGTCAATCAGGTTAAAAAGGTATCATCTCTCAAATGTCTTTATAGTGTAATAATTTTATAAGTAATATCTTTTATAAATTCCTGATATTAAACTTCACTTGTTTTTATTATCTTCATATGACAATTAAATTTAACTTTTGGGCATCCAGAGGTCACTTCTCTCTCAAAATTCTTCAAAGAGATTTGGGGGAGGGAAAAGAGTTTTCTAACAAGTTCTTGCCAATCTGCCAAGATAATGTGGGAATGGAATTGGATAGAAGGATAATGGCAGTTAAAATAGATACTATAAACTACTACTAATAATAATTACTATTATAGTATTATTTGGGACATATACTTTTAACTAATTTAATATTAATTAAAATGGCATATATGGAAGAGCCCATTGCAATCGGAATATATGCCCCAAATAATCATTATTATATATTTATATATTATGTTGTATATATAATTATATATTATGTGATTTATGTTTTACTGCCATTATCCTTCCATGTCTATTTTATCCCTACATTATCTTATGGATTGGCAGAAATTTGAACCTTGTTAGCAGCTCCCCCAAAATTGTCTTCAGAATTTTTAAGATTGAAATATAATAATTATATGTCTTATTACCATATTACTAAACAAACTATTTTAGTTACAAATTACTTCAATCCTCCTGGAAAAGTTTTATTAGCCCTATTTTCCATGTGAGAAAATTGAAACTCGGGTTATTTGTGTGACTAGAACCCGGGAGAACAAAGGTTGTGTCACCAGGAAGGCTCATAATCGGGATTCCTGAGCCCAACCTTTCCACTCATTCCCTGACCACAAGCCCCAGACACAAAGCGACGAAATAGGAGAAGCAAAAGCAGGGAGAACAATCACAGTGTCGGTCATGGCTGCTAAGCCATTTTTGTTTGTTTTTGTTGCTATTTGAGTTTCCACTTCGTTCATGTTCCAACCCATGGCCCTAATGAAAAGCAGGCAGACAGACCATCATTTTAATTTAGACTCTGCTCTTGGGAGAGGCTCCTGTGCCTCTTTAGATATGGAGCATGAAGACTGTAAATGACTAAAGTGCTCAGTTTTCATGTCAACATCTAAAGGTAGATGTCTAGCTAGAGAACAGCATAGGTTTAAACAGAGCAATATTTAGGGAAAATAGAAAAATAGAAGGTAGGGAATCTGAACTCTGACTCCCTCACCCTACCAGGGTATATTCCACCAGGGACAAGACCAAAGAGGCCACCACCTCCCCATCGAGTTGAATAATAGTAATTCTTGCTGTAACTATCTCCTAACTAATTCTCCTTTTTATGATCTCTTTTAAAAAATGATTTCAGTATGAAAAACTCCTGTAGACTCACCACCATATGTTCTTTTCAGCCCTGCCCGGAGGCCCTGTGGAGGCTCATTGGCAAATTTAATGGACATCTGAAGAAGTGTGATGGGAAACTGCTTGTGAACCTCAGTGGTCATCCAAAGGCGGAACACGTCATGCACAGTCTCACTTTCGGTAATTGTGTCCATAAGCTCATCCATGAAGTCAAGTCCCAGATGACAGTTCTGCAGAAGCACCCACCCTCCCTAAGTCAACAACAGTAAATGGAAATTAGCTGGTTTTATATTTTACCCAGACACTTAAATCACTGCATTCTTTAGAAATTAAGTAACTAGAATTTAATAAAAATTAATTAAATTTCTTTCAATTAATCTAGGCCAAATGGAAGGACACACTAACATTTAATTGAGATAAGCTGCATTTTTTTCCTGGTCTGGGCATTTTTCCCACACTAGCCAAGCATACCAATTGTAATACTACTACACAGTAGCTGCCATGACAATAATCAAAGCAAAACTTTTTTTAAAAGTACCTCAAGATAAAAGTGGTTGATTGAAAACATACTTTTAACTCATCCCCCTCCCTAAAATTCCATCAAAACTTCAATGAAGGATTTTTCGGTGGCGAAAGGGGGTCAATGAACTCTTATGGAGAAAGACAGTGAGGAGGGAGACAAACTTGGCAGCATTTAAAATTGACTCGAGAAAGCTGAATCCTAAACTGACTCTTAGAGAAAGCTGAGATGCAACCTGATTCGTATCATGTGACTCCCAAAATTCTCAAGAAAAGGTGGCACAAGGTACCCCTGGAAGTAGAGGGGAAAGATTGGCTACAAGAGGAAAATCGAAAGTCTACCCCCGATATGCTCTCACCTCCGCTGATAAAAAAGGAAATTGATTTTCTTTAGAAGACAAAATAGGCAGGGCCTAGACTGGAGACCCTCAGCACTTTAAGGGACTAGGTACTAAAAGTGGGTGGAAGAAACTGCCTGTTGAAGTGTGAGACCTGCTACCTCCCTTTTCCCACTAGTTTTCAAAATCCTGGTAGCCAGGCACACCTCCTTTAGAATGTACAAGAAGCTTCCCTGAAAATCTGACCACTCTAAAGGCAAGAGCCTTACAGAATAATAAGCCATGCATTTTCCATAAACTATTCTATAAGAAGATTCTTTGTGTAAAGCAGCCCAAGCAAAATTTGGGGTCAAGCAATAAAAATTTCCTCAATATCTGATCTATAAAATATTTTTGCTAGAATCATCTACAATGTCCAGATTACAATCTTGAGGTGTTTTACTGTAACTTGCTTTGGATCACTGACTAGGGTAGCTTGAGTATTTCCCATTCCAAAAAAAACAAACCAAGCACCAGATCTAAAACACTAATAGAATTACATATAGAACTGGTCACCTAAGAAGTTCACATATTCCCTTATATTTTCTTCAGAAAGTATACAGTACTGCTTAATAAATTCTCAAGGTTTTTGCCTTTTAAAAAATTTCGACTGAGATTGTCTATAATGCAAGACAAAGAAACTAAATATAAAACATGAGAACAAGAAGGCTTTGGTCGTTTTCCTTTATCTAGCTAGAGTGAATTCTGATCTAAATTTCTTAGCTGAAAATTTAGGAATCTTTTAGCCGTGTTCTTTCATTGGGATTGTCCATACTCTGTGCTCAATGTTCTGTTTTTGTCTTACTGAGAGATCTTCCATTTTTCTTCGGTAGATGGTTCATTCAGCCATATTGCATCCAAACTTTTTTTGGTTATTATTAAATCATAGCTGTGTACATTAATGCGATCATGGGGGGAGGATGGGCGGAGGGAGGGTGATCAGTGGGATTACACCTGCAGTGCATCTTATAAGGGTACATGTGAAACTTAGCAAATGTAGAATATAAATGTCTTAACACAATAACTAAGAAAATGCCAGGAAG